>JBBPLC010000079.1:0-91224 GCA_038089535.1 Hemileccinum rubropunctum
GCGAGGAAAAATCGCTAACTTCTTGCTAGATGGGCCTGAGAAATAGATGTAGAGTTGTTAATCACCTTGTTTACAAAATTTTAGTAAACCACCGGGAGAGTCGTATGTGCGACGTTTCCTAGTAGTTTACTGACAGTCTCGAGCTCGTACGTTTTATCTGACACTTCCAATCAAGTTGTCAAGGTTCCTGCCGACAAAGAGTCGGTACATCTCAGGCTAGTGAATATGGCGCAGTGTAAATAACGGGCCGTTGCTTCTTCTCCATTATGATCCAATTATGATCATGCGGTCCAGGCTCTTTCTGTAGCCGACGACTACAAATACTGTAACGCACTTGTAGTTTAACCGCACTGATTCTTTGAGCGGCCCCTTCCATCACTAACCTTGACGAGCTTCTCGATGTTCGGGGAAGAGTTCTCAGAGCTGTACGACGTGTCTGAGGAGCACCACAGTAATGCAACCCGGTCGTTTCAGACAAGGACTTCGAAGAACATCTTGTTGAAGTCGCACGGAAGGCCTCCCTGGTGAAATTTTGGAGCTTGCTGACTTTGTCAAGCAGTCTCTAACTGGCGCTCCTCGTAAGGTACGGCGAAGACGGCCTTCCTGTATGCGATGCTTTCGTCATTGGGATAGCAGGTAAGCCTCACTGGGTCTTTCACAAGCTATCCTGCTGAACGTCGCATGCTTGTCTTCATTGTAGGAGGTTCAGCGAGTGGGAAGGTGAGGTTTTCTCCATGCAGCGGATGGAGCAGTAACTTCATCCAGCCAGACTCATGTGGCTAGACAAATCGTGAAGTCCTTGGGATCGGTACCAACCATCGTGATTCTGTCACAAGTAAGCATCTGCTACTGGATGACAAGACCTGCATGATCATGCGTTTTCACTGTCTAACAGGATAGTTTCTACAAACATCATACCGAGGAAGAAATCGCGCTTGCCCACGCCAATCGATTCGATTTTGACCACCCTGATGCTCTTGACATGCCTATGCTCGCAGCTGTACGTGTCTCCGAGGACCCCACACAGGGTGGCATGTTTGCTTAATCTCCCGTATAGTGTATTGCAGACCTCAAGGCGTGCAAGCAGACCAATATGCCGGTATATTCTTTTTCGGAACATCAACGACTAGATGAAACGAAATACCTATATGGTGCCGCTGTAATCATTGGTATAATATGTTTTCTTCATCGTACTACGTGGATCTAAAGTGTACTTCAGCGGAGGGTATCATGGCCTTGCATGACCCAGGCTTGCGAGCTTTGTATGACCTCAAGGTGAGATTCATGCTTTGTATTTGGATTGCTTCTGGACGTTGTCTAGGTGTTTGTTCAATGCGACTCGGATCTGATGCTTGCACGGCGCATTCAACGGGATGTCAAAGAGCGGGGCCGGAGTGTGGAAGGCGTACTAGAACAGTTTGTTTCTTGCGATCTGTGGCTTCGAACAAAAACTTCACCTCAATTGCAGATACCTTCGTTATGTCAAACCCGCCTTCGACAACTTTGTTCTGCCAACTTCCCGCTTCGCGGATATTGTAGGTTACTTTGATCTTTTGTATCACCCGCTGTCAAATTCTATTCCTCTAGGTCGTTCCTGGTTCAAACAATTCCGTTGCGATCGATCTCATTTCCACTCATATCAGGCGTCAGATGAACGAACGAGCTCGGCATTTCCGGAAGAACATGGCTTGTCCAAGTATCGACCAGTGTCTCGATCCTAACGGTAATCATGAGAACTTGAATGTAATCGTTTTGCCACAGACACCCCAGCTCAAGGTCGGTCTGATCAGCAACCCATGTATCCGATGTCACAGACGCTTTCCCAGGGCATTTATACCATTTTACGGGACGAGACAACTCCCCGACAGGACTTTATCTTCTTCGTTGACAGACTCGCTACATTCCTGGTAGAGAAAGCTATGGAGCTACTTCCATATAGAGCCAAGATCATCGTCACACCGACAGAAGCGGAAACGTCGGGTAAAGAACTCGATGTCAAGGTATGTCTATGCCATCATCGAGGATTTCCGAAACTCATTCGACTCACTAGCATATTTGTGGTGTCTCTATCCTCCGGTCGTATGTTGGTCGGCTTTTTTCGTGAACCTGACTCACGTTTGCGTTTCAGTGGGGGTCCACTCGAAAAGGGTCTTGAGCGAGTCTTGAGTGATGTGACTATCGGTTCTTTACTGGTACAGTCGGACGCAAAAACAGGGGAGCCGCTCCTCTTGCACGTCATGCTCCCCAAGTCTATCCGCCAACGACATCTCGCGATCGATACCTGGATATTCTTATTAGATGCACAGGTAAGTGTTCTTGGGTTGGTCTCCCGATCGCTTGGATTGATGTGACGTTAGATCGGTACGGGCGCGTCTGCGTTCATGGCCATCCGCACTCTCCTAGACCACGGCGTCCAACAGGATCATATAATCTTCGTTACGTTCCTGGTGGCTCGTAACGGAGGTGTATCAGTGCTCCACAAGGCCTTTCCCGGAGTTAGGATAGTTACGGGAGCCGTCGACGAAGGTTTACGAGAAGCCTGGCTTGAACATTACCACTCTGAGGGCGAAGGGCACTATTATGGAGACGGGAGAAAGGTCTGGATCATGGAACCTGGTATGGGACATATTGGTACGTTTCGCATCCGGATGTTATCCCTCTATCTAACTGTCAAGTTTACGTTCAGGGGACCGTTATTACCTATCATAGACCTTTACAGTCGAAAAACCGGAACATTCAGTGACTAAATGGACACATCTAATAGTGAAGTTGTAAAGGAAAGTAATTTGCAAGGGAATGAGGGAATATACATTGCGAAACAAGATGAGTGACAGGATGGATACATGATGTGTGTGCGCAAATGTGTCCATTAAGACGGTAGGTCGTAGTCATGTATGTGTAAACTCTACGAAACACTGATCGTGCAGACTGCAATCTCGCTTGGTTGACCTGAAAAAATACCAGATCAGCACAATACCATGGTCACGGTAATTCGAGCTAAAATACCTGGATAATACCAGAATGAAACTGCGATGATCACGTATAGTGCTGCCCCTGATATGAGGACCGTTTTGTTCGTCAGGACTTCAAGGAAACTCACATATCAGGATTGCACCGTCGAGCCAGTTAGATTTCCCGTCTGCCATAACGTGGCTCATTGTTTGAACTAGGGCGGTAACTTCAACATTGGTTTCAATACAACAAAAATCACTTGCCTGAGATGTAGAGCACCTGATAAAGGTGGTAAGCCTGTGACTGATTTTGCCACCTGAATATAACTTACGACGGACTCGAACGGATCAAAAAGTAGTGCCAATGGCTTGTTTAATCCCCATCCAAGGGTCACCATAAAACTTTTCAACATTTCGTCAAATTACGCACGACTTGGCTAGCACCAATCGACTCACGGAATGATGAGTAGTGTGATTTGCTTGGGTTAGAAGAGTCGGCGCAAGCGTCAGGCCTGAACGAAGCTTGGTACAGAAAAAACGTACTATCGCAGACCCGACAGCGACGCTGACACTCAGTCCAAGTTGATCCTTCACAGAGACATTCATTGCAGTGACACACTCTAGTTCGGAGGGTGGTTGAAGTTTAGAACTCGAACCAGCATTTATTGCGGCTTACCTGCGATGGACGTAACCGCTGGGAGCAAGATTAAGCCAACCCACTGCTTGCTGATTGATCCGCTTATCCCGTCCATACTTTCCACGAGCTCTTCTGCATTGAACGTAGCTAGCTGAAACGTATTTCAGTTATTTGCATTCCAAATGAGTTACGACTCACAATCGTCACTGTAGTCAACAGAAGCAGAGTCAGAGTCAAACTCAGCCTTGGCTCTCTGAATGACGCGTTCGAAATTGTGGATCCTTGACCAGGTGGTGGGAGTGCAACCGTGTTCTCGGGCTGGGGTGTGCTGCAATAATTGTCCTCTATTTTGGTCGAGGTTTCGTCCTCAGATCGTCCCCGAGACTCTGGCAGAGACAACCCAGAGCTCCCAGGAGAGCCTTCAGCCTCATGATTCTTTAATGCTTGCGTGACCAAACGAATGGTGGGGTGTGAATGGGTGATCTTCTCGGTGTCGACTGGCACGTTGAACGCTGAACTTGTCAGGGTAATCTCGGAAGGCGAACGGAGACTAGATTGTCTACTCGAGGTCCCGAGAAGTGCACCGCCCGTCTTTGATCCTGTAATCGAGGAAGTCCTCCAACGCAAAGACTCTGAATCTGACTGCGATGTCCTCAGAGTCTCCCCGCTGAATATCCGTCTTTCTGAGATGAAACGAGGATTGATTGGAATTCTGATAGACAGTTTGTGGCTCTTTTGCTTCGTATCCTTGTAGAGGTGTCGATGTGACCAAAACTGAAAGAGGAGATAAAAGACATAGACTATCAAGGGCTAGATTAATCATGTTCATGGCCGGGATACTGCACTCACTGAAGAGGAGAACAATGGACACCTGTTGAAGAATCAAGTGAGATGTTGCTTGAGCCTGGTGAGATACTCACTCCATGACTCATTTTCAATATATCTTTTCTCTGTTCCAAAGCACTCGATTCATGTGCCCCACTGAGTGCAAAATGATATGCTGCTGGCAGGAGTAATGCGCCGACACTGATGCTAAGTAGCGAAGAGTGAATCTGAGTCGCAGCTGCTCTAGTTCTTAGTGATGGTTATGCTAGTATGATTGTTTGGCTTACTCTGGTCAAATCCTTGTTCCGAAAATCGCAAGCCACCGGCAAAAAAGCACATTCCGAGGATCAGCACTAGTTTATGAGAGATGAGAAAACCCTGATCCATGTAAGAGGAGGGACATACAGAGTTTACTCAGCATCGAGCCGATCACTGCCCTCACAAAATGAGTAAGTGGTTATCACGATGAGAAAAATCACAGACATGACGACTGGACGACACGAAGTTCGCATTTTCTCAATGCAACTATCTGTGTATCCCAACAAACTGAGTGATTCAATCAACGCCCATGAATATACGAATGCTAACCGCAATAACTAGTTCGACACTGGGAATGAAATGATCAGTCAACGCCATTATGTGAATGAGATTCCATACGTGTTGCTCTTGGATTGCGAAGGGCAGGAAGTTAACATCAACCAGAATGTCGTATGCTCCACGTACCATGCTTGCATTAAGGAGCCCAGTCTTTGTTCCACCGAATCTGATGGCCAGCTCTCTAGTGGAGAGGTCATGAAGCTATAACAAGTGAATGACGGGAGGGCCCAGCTTAACTAGAAGAATACCTTGACGAGCGGGACCATTGAAAGAATACAGACTATAGTCCTTTGATAGCTTGCATTTTCATGCTGAAGAATGTCACTCACAAGTAAACACCAGCTTGTGTTGTTTTCCCATAACAGAACTGAGAATCCACTATGCTCCATCAGCTACACCCGCTCATTGTCAGCAGGTTGACTCACCGAAGCCGGCATGAGTAACACCAAGACGTTCAGCCCTGTAACCGCAAAACAAATAAATGAATACTATAACTCCGAAAAGAAAGGTCAGTGGAGACTTGGATCTTACAAGAGCAGAATAGTATGAGTTTCCAGCCCTCCCATATTCGCATGCCAGGCTTCTTTCCCTTGTTCGTGGGGCGTTTCGAACTTGAATCTGTTTCCTGTTGGTGGACCGAGAGATCTGGTAGTGAAGGGTAATTCCATCTGAAGGGCGACTCTCTGAACTCGCCGCGAGAGTGATGGCCCTTATTGGGGTGCGGCGGAACCAAGTTGACAGTGGAGGAACATGATATTGATGAAAGTCGGAAATCTGAGTCGGCCGGACCCGTATCTTCTGGCATATCGGGCTGAGGAGTACCAGCGGTTTGTGACGAACTGCCTTGGGTTGTTGGATCATCGTAGGCTTGGAGAACGACCAGCGTAGCAGATTCTGGGGAGCCTGGACGGGGCGGGACATGAATTGCTGCCATTGGACCCTGCCGAGGCAAATGCAACAAGTCCGAAAGGAAAGGAAAGAGTGTAAAAGAGGGCGAGCGGAAAATAAATAAGTCGTCGCAGACTTGAATATATTACGAGTTTCCTATTGTCAATATCCTCCGCTTACCGCAGTGAAAGGCAGGTTCGTAAACGCATGCCTGATATGGTAGGCTGGCATTCCCGGCGCCACGGTCAAACACAGACTTTATCGGCAAGGATTCAAGGAGAGAAATATCGTAAATATTGGGACGTAGAATCCACAACGACCATTGCACGGGCGATGGAAGAGACATTGAACTTGCTAGTGGTACCAATCGCTGTAATTTGCGCAGTGGGCTCTCGCTTCAAAGAGGTTCGTCACTGTCACGTGTGACGAGACGGTTTCCGAGTCACGCTTGACCCGGTTTGTACCATCGACCAACTCAATCATGCTCAACACCACTCTCCGTGCCGTCCGCCCAGTCGCCCTTCGTGCTGTCCGTCCAGCCAATTCTACCGCATTCCGTGCGCTCTCCATCACTGCTACTCGTCGTTCTGGAGCTCCCCCTCCCCAACTCTTCGGACCAGGTGGAAAAGCGGGCGACATTCCTACGGATGAGCAACAGGCAACAGGTCTTGAGCGTTTCCAACTTCTGGGTGACATGGAAGGCTACGACGCCTTTGACCTACAACCTCTTGACTCGAGTCGCGTAGGAACCCTCCAAGATCCCATCAAAGTATACTCTTTAGTAAGTTTTAGTTTAGCCAAATTTTTGCCACGGCCATTCATTGTCTAACGCGTTTTTACAGGACACGGAGCGCATTGTTGGTTGCACTGGTTCTCCCGCTGACTCGCACGAACTTCATTGGTTCACTCTTCGTCAGCAGAAAAACAGCCGTTGCCCCGAATGCGGTTCAGGTAACGACTTGTCGTCCGTGTTGTTACTTGCTAATTTCCCTCCTTAAAGTGTACTCACTCGATTACCATGGTCCCGAGCACCATGACGCACACCACCACTGAACCAAAAGAGAGACGTGGACCTGCATAGAGTTT
Source organism: Hemileccinum rubropunctum (assembly GCA_038089535.1). Taxonomy (NCBI): domain Eukaryota; kingdom Fungi; phylum Basidiomycota; class Agaricomycetes; order Boletales; family Boletaceae; genus Hemileccinum; species Hemileccinum rubropunctum. The sequence goes on from JBBPLC010000079.1 coordinate 6,985, forward strand.
CCTCCATAGTAGTTTGTAACGCCGTTAAGTGCCTGGTGCCCTCTACCTTGGTGTAAATAAGCTCGATGTGCATGGTACACGTGGGCCGAGATATGTGCGTCAGCCTTCGTTGTCGAACGTAATTGGATATGAGTGGTTTCTAGCTCACATAATGCATTCCACGAAGAAAAAAGGAAAAACCATGTCATCAGCTATGATAGCGTGCAGAACACTATCATGGGCCCATGGGGGTAGCTTACCTGTTGACCTAAGTGGAGTTACAACATTTGAGAGTCACCAAGATTTGTGTCAATACTTGGATCGATCTTCCCGCGAGCAGTCTGGCCAGATTGAAACCAATCGCCAAGTCGATCTCAGCTTCTGCACCTCTGCGTAAAGTGTCAAGGATGTCTGGGGACTAACATTCGCGATCAGGAAAGGTATGCATACCAGACTTGATTCAGCAGTCAAGTCAGAAGGTGCCTAAATATCAGCGTTGTTCTTCACATGTGCCACCACATCTCCGATTCGGCTGTTTGAGAAGGGACTTGCAGTGTCAAACCTGGGTGTGACTATTATAGGTATTGAGCCCTCCCGATCAATTACTGATTTTTGGTCATTGACGCCTTACAGAAAGTAGTAAGCGAAAACGATGGTCAACAAAGTGTGAATGACATGGCACCTACCAACACTAGTCACTGATGATTATGCTCATAGTTCGAGCACATACTGCACGGGTGGCGGTTGACCTCGACAAAACAGTCAAACGTTCGGAGGTGTGGATGATCACGTACGTACTTGTACATGGACTCGATCTGGCCCATCTCCTCCAAGCTCCGGTTAAACCTCGAGGAACTTAACCTTGTGGTAATCCTGCGCAGATTGTTCTACATCTGTGAGTGGGACCAGGGCCTGTGATAAGTTCTGGAACTTGTTGATCGGGCAACTCACCTGCCAGTGGGTTTGTCATGTTATTATGACCGTTTGAGACGGCCCATCGCAATTTACTCGGCGATTGCGGTAAAAAAACCTGCCAGTGGGAAGCCTTGTCTTCATCCGGCTTTCAATTTTCAGATTCATACTCGTGAGGAGGGTTCTTTACACTCTGTCACCACAATGAATCGGGATTGGCCGTGCAAGCTCTACTCCGCCGGCCCACTCCTCGTCGTCAGGTCCTTGTACGCTCTGGACAGCTTTCGGCATCTCCCTCTTCTTCGAACTCGTGATTCGTATCCTACATGTATCGTTTTTTCCTTCTGCGTTTTACGTACTGATCCGCGTTCTCGATGGCTCACTCAGCCGTCTTATTGGGCATGCACTGCTCAGAGCGGTCAAACACAATAGATATCATGATGAACCATCCATATGGTGGCCGGATCAGTCGGCGGAATCATCGTGATAGGGTCTACCTTTGCGACTGTACGCTCGTGACTCTTTGGAGGCCTCGTTTCAGATATCCAATCACGTTGTATTTTTCCGCAACCGTCTCCGCCGCAGCTTGTTCACTCGGCATCACGATTTGAATCCTGACAATGGCCCGCCACTTGATACTACGCATTGACACGCTGCGCGTGCGAGTGCCTCGGAGCTTTTATTCTGATCATGTCCATCACCTCCGAATCGCGGCTTTTTCATCCATCAAACGCAGACGGCGACGCCATCCGCGCGGAACGAGCCGAGTACGTCCATATTTGGTGCATGATTTTGGTCGCAAAGTGCGAGGCGGACGCGTCCCATATGTTGACCAACTTGGTGACCCTTGTGCCGCAAGCTGAAGCGCTGACGGCCTGGGACGTCCCGTAAGCTAAGTACCTTGCGTCAAGTCCTCGGACTCGGCCGGTCGCTCGCACGGTTGTCGAGGCTGTGGGGGATGTGCTTATTGTATTTTGTGCTCAAGTTCTTGCCGTCCAGCTACTTTGTTTCTGATTTGGGTAGTTCTAGACTTTTTGGCTGTGACCCGGTCTTTATGTGTCCTGCCGGCTGCATATTCGGGGTTCGTCAATTAATTCTGTTAGAATACGTCGAGGGAATTGGGGTTGTGGAAGAAAATTTGCCACTCCCCTTCGTGGCCGCAGCCAACCTGACTGGGACATATGAAAGCAATACCACCGGTACCGCCACGGTGATGATGCGGACTCGGATGACTAGGCTTTCTAGCCAATAGCCGGACCCGCGTACTCCCATGGTCATCCGAGTCATATATGGTCATCGTGTATTCATCACTATCGCTACCTATCTATTTAATACAAAATCACTGAGTAGAAAGACATGATCGAACAAGGAGAGAAACAAAAAGACAAAAAGACAACGTGTTAACAACAATTTATGGGGTAGAAAAACATTCCAAAGATATCCGCACTTTATTGGGGTATTGTCAAGGGTATCATTTCGTCCTGCCGACTGGTTACTTATCAAAAGTTTGAGAGTCTGAGATGCAATGTAGATATGGAAATGGGGTGATAAACTCGAAGATGCTCGTGGAGAATGGCACACGGTAATCGATCGACACGCCACCACGCAGTGAGGCGGGACCGATCATGAGATCACAAGGTCCTTATGACGTTTCTTGCTCTTTTCATGACGCTTGCAATCGCTGCTGTTGTAAAATCGTTGGTTGCAGCCAGGGATGCGGCATGCAAAGGGGCGCTCTCCGGTGTGTGATTGGCAGTGACCTAAAAATGTGGCGTTATTGAGGGGGAGACGCGTCAAAGACGTGGATACTCACGTTTGAGCGAGAATAGTGCAGTAAAAGTCTGCTTGCATTCGGAACACTCAAACTGTGCAGGGTGGCGGCGGCGACGACCGTTAGCCTCGAGCATTGCCTTGCTAGCCACAGGTCCCTGACGAAAAGACGGTGACCTGGAGCGAGGACGATGAGGGCCGGTACGTGATAGGCCGGGAGGGGGGAAAGACTCGTTGGAGATGAAAGAAGCCTGCGAGACGAGGGATTCACTACTCTGATGGTTCAGCCTGTGGGATGGCCAACTGAATGGACCATCAGGTGTGTCGGGTGAAGGAGGGAGGAGTTCGGTGTCCGAGAGTGCAATAGGGTCATGGAAAGATGAAGGAGATAGAGAGCTGCCAAAGGAGGGGGTGGGCGATGGGATGGGACTGCCAAGGGTGGTTGGGGAAAGACCCCGATCAGTGGAAATATTCTCCTGTAGGATGGCAGGGTATGAGAGGGAGTAGCCATAGCCAGTAAGGTAAGGCTGGCTGGTCGTAGTGAGGAAGGATAGCTCGGGTATGTCCTCTAGCTCAGGCGAGGTGTTGAGAGTGGGGTCGGAGGGGAGGTCTGGGACATGTATGAGCGTGGCGCCACAAGGTAGATCGAATGGGGCTTACAGTCTGACTGCAAGCCTTGAGAGCAGGCATAGAGGGCAGCATCTTCGAGATACATGTTCAAGTCGGTAGCGACCAACTGGCTACCGTTGAAACTGGAAAGAGTTGTAAGCCGAGAGGGACGGGGTCGATACAGCAAGTGGACATACAGGGTAGAAGGGTCGTCTGCCCCATGGATACGAATAGAGGGTACGGCTGATTGGGAGGGAGTGGGAAAGTTGTTCATGATGTGGTGAGGATGTGAGGACAGACGTGACTGGGGGGGGGGGGGGGTAGCGAAAGATCGGGATGATTATATAGGAGAGGGGCGCCCACAATCCGAATTTAAAGGGGAAGCGTGGTAAGCGTCAAGGAGGGGGTGAACGGCCACATACCGAGACGCCCATAGACCGTCATGAAGAAGCAGGGAATGACGCATGGAAAGGTCATGAGTCGAGGTAAGCGAGAAAACCGTTCTCAATCGAAATCGCAAAGGATAGCTTTTCACTTTTGGGCTGTGTTTTCTAACAAGAACGAACGCATCACCGCCACACTCGGTCCTCATCACGTGATCACTCTCACCGTGTAGTGCCAATTGTGGGTGCAAAAACACTGCCTTCATCCGACAACCATGGACAACTGAGCGCTCGGCAGGGTGTGCCAGCCAAATTGATGACGGCGGTCTGCAACGTGTTCATGTCTCAACGCCATAATGCCAGCCGCAACGCTGATGTCGTTTATTGTGTACAATCACGTACAAGGCGCTACTTTTCTCCTACGCTGTGTCATACCTGGCGTGTGGCTGTGATCCTATGAAGTAGCACGAGGCTCTGCGCAGTTGGAAGCCTGCCAATTGCCAAGGTACACGCCATCCCATGAATGCCCGTGGGTTCAAACCAAACGCGAAATACAACAGAACTGATCGATGATCGGTGATGATCCGTCATTGGTAACATAAACAAGGGTGGAAAGAAAGAAAAAGAAAAGACACACTCAATCGTCCTCATCACTTCCATATTCTGCTAAGCCTAACGCCGTCGTCACTGGTTTGGCCTGTGCAAATCCGCTCCGATTCCGTATCTCGGCGAAATATTTTAGTCCCTCGAGCGTATCTGGACTGAGTAGTCCCTTCGGCCGGGGTACTAGTTGCTCGTTCAGGGTTGCTTGTGGCGTGTCTTCTATCTTTCTTCGTTTCAGTCCGTGTGATTCAACACTATCAGTGCCATCATCCTCTCCCTCCAAAACTTGCCCCTCCTCGTCCAGGACATCACCATCCTCCAAAGCCCGCACGGCCCGCATCGCTTCAACGATGCGGGGATCCATGCGGGCTTTGATGGCCTCTTGCCCCAGTTCTTCCAAGCGGCGCTTCTCCGCCACCTTTTGGACAGGGTTGGGATCTTCGGTCGCCCATCGGACATTCAGAATTTCATCATTGTCCAGTGATTGACATGCCATCGCCTCCTTGGCAAATTGGGCGCCGATTTCTGATACATAGGTCACAAATGCAACGCTCCGATACTGAAGCACTCGAACTAATAGTAATCAGCATTCCGTCACAGGTATTCCAAGGACACGCGTACTTCGTTCGATCTCTCCCCACTCCTTGAAGTGGCGGTTGACGATCTCCTCAGTCTCAGGCCCTGGGCCAGTCTCCTTGATTCGACCCACGTATAATGTGCGATTTTGACGGTTAAAACTGCCTACACCGCCCATGTCATCTCGGTAATCAGCAAACTTGTCTCTCGCAAAGCAGTCTTTCGAGCTGTCCGGTAAGGTGTTGTCCGGGTCAGGAAGGACGTGGAGATAGTTGCATTCCCAGCCATAGGGACAGCAACCGCGTGCAAAAAAGAGACAACAATATCGGATACCAGTTTGGTTGGCACGGGTGAGACCGCTGTCTTTCTTGATGTTACACCGTGTTTGTGACTTTACTTTGCTGAGATATTGTTAGTCTACACCTAGCACCAGCACTAGTACGTACTTTGAGTAGTTATCCTCGCGATCTCCCCCGGCCCACTTGTTGTACCAGATATCTGTCGTACATTGTTAGAGACAACATCGACACGGATATATTGATGGGATTGACTGTACTCCTTGCCGGTCTGCACGGCCTCTTTCTTCTCAACGTCGCCCGGTTTAACTTGTTTTCTGGCCGGCTTTAGTTTCCTTGTGGGCTTTGGCTTTGCTGGCGTGACGGCTTGCGTGGGTTCGTCGGTGTTCATCGTTGTGGTCAACGTTCGTAAATGCGGTGCTAAATTCGTTCAAGATCATGTGATCCATTTACATCACGTGGTTCAATGACGGTCCGAGGGCATTTGTGGTCGCGGATCCACTTGAACGTCACCACCAACCGGGCTGCATCATGGCCCGCCACTCCTCGCTGCTGGCATCGACGACCCCGACAAATATTCACCCAGCAGAGGTAAAAATCGGACATGTGTACGTTCTTTTTGTTCTGAACCTTGTCGCTAACCGCACTCCTCATATCCCACTTCTTCCCATCTAGCCAGCTACGCGATCTCATTATTTGTCCTCAGGAGCCAGGTCTCGTCAATTATATACAAGGCTGCTCCATCGTAGAACATGATCTCTATAATCCTGACAATGTGGGTTCCCTCCACCTCCCTCATGGCTGGGTCCCACACCTTACTCACACCCACCAGGCCGTCCGCAGCATCGCCGACCTCTCATTCAACCCAAATACCCTCTCTTCCATCCAGCTTCCAGATTCGGACACGATCCTTCTTGCCGCCGGTGGCCAGGAGGCAGAAATACACCTCTCCCTCCATCAGCCTTCTCCACGGTCTCAAAGGAGGGATGATTTAACCCCGCGCCTACGTTGCAACAATGCGATTTGGCAGTACTATAAGAAGCTCCACGGTTCGATCAACAACTCTGTTTTGCTCAGCTCATTGAGCCTGACGAGGTCCGCGGAGAGCAGTGTTGAACCCCGCCTCATCGTCAGCAACAACGATTGTACAGTACGCTTTTACGACATCGCTGTCCGCTGTGAATCCTCCCCAAAGGATCTCAGGAAATCCGGTAATTTAAAGCTTGAAGAACCTATCAATCATTGTGCGTGTATTGTATCTCACTGCCGCCTTTTGCAGACTCATATCCCACCTCAGCCTCGATATCCCCAGACGGCAGAACACTCCTATCTGTTGGGGACTCGCCACGGATTTATCTTCACCACCTCACTGGTGGTCCTTGCATCACGTTCGCCCCTATCGTCACCCTCAACGTTCCCCCTCCCGACGCCAGACTCTACTCGCCTTCCCTTTCTGCATCCTTCTCCACCGCGTTCTCACATGATGGCATGAAATTTGCAGTCGCTTCCCAAGAGGGCGTCGTCGCTGTCTGGGACGTGCGAAGTACGAAGCCGATGAAAGTCATTCAAACAGACAAAACCAGGTTGCCGATTGGGCACCTTGGGAACGGCGAGGAAAGCAGCATGCTCAGCGATGATCCGTGGGATTGGACAAGAGGCAACTCCAAGGCGCCCGGCTGGGGTGCCCGGAATGTCAAGTTTGGTGCCGGAGGTACACGTGGTCATCCTGGACATGAGATTATGACATTCACAGAGGTCAGGCTCGCGTTCACGGTCGAGCGTACGCAAGTTTACTCACACTCCTTTTAGCATACAAGCCTTCTTCACGTGATTGATGCTCGCACATTTGAGACAGAAGACATCATTCGCATTCCTGTCGTGGAGCGAGAGGTGTCGCGTTTAACATCGTCCCGTCCTCCGTCAATATCTTCTGTACCGTCTGATGCGACCCATCTCTCTGTTACGCCACCCACCAGACAAACCGCGCAATCACCGCGTACAGTTCCCAGTCTAGATGAAAGTTTTTACATCAGCTCTTTACGGAGGCACCCACATCGCATCCCACGGCGGCGGGATAGCGAGGATGGCGAGAATTACAACTATGGTGACATTATCGGCTCAACTTTTGGGGATAGTGCGGTTCAAGAAAACATTCGAGAAGCATTTTCTCGTCGGGGAGGACGTGGATACGTTGCACATCGAGCGGATATGTATCCACAGCTTGCCATACGAGGCACTGCCAACCCATACTTGTATGGCAACAATGACGTCGACGGTGATGGAAGAGAAGATGTAGACAGCATGGATGTCGACGAAGCAGAAACGGATTGTATATCGCGTGCCCCATCCCGCTCGTCTTCTCCGCCGCCTTCCATCCACCTTCCACTGCAGACGTCTCCCTCACCATCTCGCAGCACAGCCCTCGGGCGATTTTCGAATAGCCGCTATCCGCCTCACCCCAGCCGCCGAACCACCACGCGTACCAATCATGTGGTGGAACAGGTACAGAACCCGGATCTGGATATTGCGGGTACATGCTTCGATCCTCTGGGTGGGATGATATACGTTGCCACGACGGACAGCGTCTCCGAGTGGGCTGTTAGGGGGGCGGACAAGCGGTGGTGGGGCCACAACGCATGGGTATGAACACGGACGGTCCTGTTGCAATTCAGGACACACACGCACATAGTAACGACGGCATGTATGGGGATTTTTCTGTTTTCGATCTCATGTCTATTTCAGCTGTATTGCAACCCTGTACTACTACTACACGTTTGTAGCTGACACCGCTGTGTTGTATCGTAGTTTAGTGTCGTGTTATTGTCACCACCACAACTCCATGTTGGCGGGTGTCTGTCGTCGTGCTGCATACTCGAGGGTGGTCACACTCCAAAGGCAGTCCCTCCTGTGCGCCCACCGCTTCCATCCTCGCCCCTTCACGCTTCCGTTCTCCACCTCGGCCCCACTCCGCAACCAACAGCAGGGCCCGACCGCCAAGGAACAGCGCCGCAAGGACTGGTTAGTCGTCCGCAAGCTCATTGGCAACGTCTGGCCAAAACACGACTGGAATACACGCCTTCGCGTCGTATTCGGCTTCGCCCTCCTCATCAGCGGAAAGGTTCCTTTGCCCATCCACCTTGATCGCAATTGGTGTTCACCATGTTTCCAAGGTTTTGAACGTACAAGTCCCACAACTATTCAAGGATGTCATTGACGCTCTCAATCTCGACGTCTCGTCCACTTCGACTGTCTGGGTCGTTGCGGGCTCCCTCATCCTCGGTTGTGCGTAGCCGCTTTCCTCACATGCCCCATCTCACATTCTTCAGACGGAGCCGCGCGCATCGGAGCGACCGTGTTCGGTGAACTCTTGAATGCAGTGTTCGCCAACATCGGTCAGCGCGCCATACGCAAGGTCTCCCGCGAAACGTTCGAGCACTTGCTCAATCTCAACCTCAAGTTCCATCTCTCCCGCCAAACCGGTGGACTCACCCGTGCCATCGATCGCGGAACAAAGTCTGTTTCGCTCTTCTCCGATATGGATATTCACCCCTGACTAGTCAGCAGGGGCATCACATTTATGCTTCAGGCTATCCTGTTTCGTATCGTCCCGACTGCCTTGGAAATATCAATGGTTTGCGGCATCCTCGTAGGTGGGGTCTCTTCTCTCCTTCTCTCCTTCTAGATTGCTTTCTAGACGTATAAATTCGGGTGGGACTTTGCCGCAATAACGGCAACCACTTTGGCCGCATACACCTGGTTTACCGTCCGAACCACTTCTTGGAGGTCAGCCCGAACCTCGTACAAGTTTTTACCACACTATCTCACACGATTGGTAGAACACAGTTTCGACGTAATGCAAACAAAGCCGATAACATGGCTGCTTCGTCTGCTGTCGACTCTCTCATCAACTACGAGGCAGTCAAGGTTTGCACGTCGTTCATTTTCTCTCGGGCTCTTTATGATCCATTTCGCAGCATTTCAACAACGAGAAATTCGAGATTGCGCAATATGACGCCCATCTGAAGCAGTATGAGAAATCGTCTGTCTTGATCACCACTTCCTTGGCATATCTGAATTCGGGCCAAAACGTAATATTTTCTACTGCATTGACAGCTACCATGTTTTTGGCTGCACAAGGCGTGCTGAACGGTGAGAGTGTTGTCGAGTGGGTCGTTCAAATGGCCTGATACATCGATATCCAGGGACAATGACTGTCGGTGACCTCGTCATGGTCAATCAATTAATATTCCAGTTGTCTCTTCCCCTTAACTTCCTGGGCAGCATATATCGTGAGCTCCGACAGAATTTGTTGGATATGGACGTATTGTTCACTCTCCAAACTGAGAATGCACCAATAAAGGTAAGCGTCTCGATAATATTCCAAATTCATTTCTTATCGTTGCGCAGGACAAGCCTGGGGCACAACCACTGGTGCTCAAGGGTGGTTCGATTCGCTTCGAAAATGTTGGTTTTGGATATCACCCCGACCGTCCCATATTCCGTGATCTCTCGTTCACTGTCCCAGCGGGCAAAAAGGTAGCTATCGTAGGGCCTTCAGGTTGTGGTAAATCCACCGTCTTCCGGCTTCTGTTCAGATTCTACGATCCTTCCTCTGGTCGCATTTTCATTGACGACCAAGACATCCAAGACGTCCAAGTGGAGAGTCTTCGCAGGACAGTAGGTGTTGTCCCGCAGGATACACCCCTCTTCCATTCCAACATCATGCACAATATACGATACGGACGCCTAGACGCGACGGACGAAGAAGTGAAGGCGGCCGCCATCAAGGCAAGTGTACATGATACCATCACGAGTCTGCCGGATGGGTACCAGACGACCGTTGGTGAGCGAGGTCTCATGATCTCTGGGGGCGAGAAGCAACGACTAGCGATCGCGCGCGTACTGCTAAAGGACCCGCCAATATTATTTTTCGACGAAGCCGTGAGAATGATCTATCTCGTTTTGTGCCTCGTGCTGGTTATTAACCCACGTCTCGCCCAGACATCCGCTCTTGATGCACACACTGAGGCAGAGATCACGAAGAGTATCAATAGTACCCTACTGCACAGCGGGAGGACGAGTATATTTATCGCGCATAGACTACGCACCGTAGTCGAAGCAGGCGAGTCTATTTCAATCAAGTCTCATGGCATTCTGATCTTGAAACCAAATCGATTTACACAGACCTGATCATAGTTCTCAAGGACGGCCAAGTCGTAGAGAAGGGCACGCACGAGGAACTATTGCGACTGGGTGGATTGTACCATGACATGTGGATCCAACAGTCGTCGTTGGACAATGTATTGGAGAGCGCGCCTTGAACATGAGCGCAGTCTAGTTGGAATCTACTTTCTTTGCCTCTTGTTAAATCAAGAACCGCTCGGTGAGAGTCTTGGACGATCGTCGTGCAAGCTGTGTCATCTTGAACTCTCATCAGGATCTACGAATCATGAGACATTGTATGATTGACCTCGTGTTGATTGCTTGCACATCCCTCAGTGCCATTGCAGATAGGCGCGTGTCCAAGCTGGTAGCGAAAGACTACAGCTTTCAGCCCGCCGCCTCCAGCGGGACCTGCGATGGGTGGAAAGTCCTTCTTATGTATTACCAATGTTATACTTCATCAAGCTAGACCATACATAACAAGCCTGACGAAACGACGATGTACTTCTTTCATTCCATGCGCCCGCGCAACCAGCTCAGTAGACCCTTGGTCCCTTCGCGTTCCCATATCCTCCTCTGAGGAATTCGGAAACTTTTTTTGTTGCATGTCCACACAAACGGTTAGTCAAGTGACATGCACGCATTAGCAGCAAAAAAGGGTCACTTACACGTTCCCATCCACTAAAAAGACATCTAGGGACAACAAACCGACTTCCGGCGGCAGTTTGGAAATTTCATTGTCTCTCAGGTCCAATTCCTCGAGTTTCCAATCAGGAACAGAACGATGACCCTTGAAGATCTCTGCCACCTGCTGAAAGCCATCAAGGGCCGTGATGCGGTTTCCTCGGAGCCGGAGGTGTCTCAATCCCGTACGAATGGCGGTGTCCTGAGTCGATGCCATGATGAGGCCCATCAAAACATCTTTTTGCAGCGCATCCGACGTCAGCGCATTGTACGACACGTCTAGCGTCCTCAGGTTGGGGAATAACCGTGTGAGCAGAGGCAAAAGCGGCTCGCTTAACTTTATGGGGTTTGCGCTGCCCTCAACTTGGCGTGTAACTGTAACGCTATCACCGAAACCGCAACCGTCCAAGATAAGCTCTTCCAGGGTTGGGATCAGCCCAGCATCCATTTGAGGATCGCAAGAAGGTAACGAGACAGAGAGGTCCAGTTTCCTATTGCTGAGTATGAGGATCTTGAGTGTCTGAGCGAAGGATTGTGTGGATATTGCTGCAATAGGGAGACTCGGGGTTGGCAAAGCGATATCAGTTTTTCCTGGGTTGGCCTGTGCAGTCAAGGCAGACGTAGCGAGAGAAAAGGACCTTGTGTGGGACCTCGCAGGAGGTGCGGAAGCCGGGAGGGTAAGCGTCTGAGTAGCAGGGTGGTAGTACTGAGGGTTACTCAAGTTGAATGACGATGGTGGGGCAACTTGTAGCGGGGGTGAGCTTGGATGTCCGATACCCGTCACGGAACTTCGTTTTCCTTGCGAAGGTGGCGCATTCGCTATTTCGCCAAAAGACTCGGTAGCTGCCGCCGCCGCCGCCGCTCTTGCACGCCTCCGACCGCCCTCAGTCAACAAGCCCTGTTCCGCTTCAATCTCCCATGACTCCTTTGACGGGCCTTCGTGTGTGAGACGATCGGGGCCATCCGCTGCTGGACCTGCGTTTTCCAAGGACCTTCCATTCTTATGTCTTGCCCTGCGCTCAGCTTCAATCTCCCAAGCCTCTTTCAGGACCTTCTTCCCCACAGTTATCCTAAGTGTACCTTCCGGTGGTTCATCGGCCGTCACATTGAAAGTGAGTGACTGTTTCAAATCAGCAAATGCCAACGCTACAGCCTCAGCATTCACAGGTGTCTCTTCCAGATCAAGAATGCGCAATGAAGAGAAGTTCCGAGAAGCGTCCCCCGTGAAGAGAGTGGATGGGAAAGCATCGTCCCTGATGTCCGTGTTTGCTAGGCGAAGCTCTTTTAACTGGCAAAGGCTCCCACACGCCCGTATCAGGGCTGAAGAACCAGAATTCCCTGATGCAATAGGATTTGAGGACAAGTCAACTTTGGATAACCCAGAGGGCAGATTCTTGTGGTCGATAGCGGAAGCGGTCAGCTTGTTGAAAGACACATCTAGTGACAGAAGGCGTGGCAATGGTACATTGGCACGGGTGATTACTGGGCCAAAGAATCCTCCGGAACTATAAGTGTTTGCTCCCGACCGACGAAAGGGACCCGAAAACGGTTCACCAAATGGCAGGGCGACAAGGGCATTATGCGACAAGTTTAAGCTGGAGAGTGTGGGGAGAGCGAAAATATTAATAGGGAGTGACGTTAACGAGTTATGTGAAAGATCTAGGCTAGTAAGGGCCGTCAAGTCAGCAAAAGTGTCCGGTAGAACGCTAATTTTGTTTTGATGCAGCTTTCGGGGCAATTTATAAGTAAAAGTACATTGATAACAGACGGAAGAGACATACATCGACGGACTTGAGCGACCCAAAGAGAGAGATCTCGTGCTGGATCTCGACGATCTCATTGTTCCATGCTTTCAGAATTTGTAGGTCCTGTGCTTCAAACCACGCAGGACCTCCACGCTGTCCGGGTCGTTTTCCTGTGGCCTCTGAGGAACCTATTGGGGGTTCCTGGGGAACTGACTTCAACACATCGGGTGTTACTCCCAGATGGATCTCAAACAAAGCAGACGGGATACACGGCAATGAACGTGAGGCAAGATTGATCGAACCTGTCGCAGAAATCTTGTCAGGTAAGCTCTCCGGGTGCAGGAGCGAACTAGCGTCCATACCTGTACTACGGGCACGTTCGATGGCTTCTTTCACAGACCACCGACCGAGATCAGCGTTCTCGTCCACCTTTTTCTTGGTTGGACTACCGCCGAGGCCAGGCCCAGCGTGGCCCAACGTATCGAAGCTATCGAGACCAGCATCTCCAGTGACAACAGGTCGTGCAGCTGCCCTTTTAGCCTCTGCACGTTTGAGAGCGATGGCTTCTTTGACGCTCAGAGGTGGTTTTGGGGTCGGAATCTCCTCTTCGGGTGGAACTCGACGAACTGCTTTGGAGGGAGATTTCGGGACCGACTTTGTACGAGTGCGAGGGGTTGAGGGGGCTGTACTAGCGGATGGTTTGGATGGGGAGGGCGCCCGAGAACGAGTAGTCGGTGGGACCAATGTGGTTTTGAGCGTCGGTCTGGAAGAGGAGGACTGGGGTACACGAGACATGAGAACGATACAGTCGTATTAGAAAGAGACGGAGAAACACTAAATTACTGTTGAATTGCACGGACATTACGAAACAAGCTAGGCGTTGATAACATGCCAATTTACAAAGTGTGTAAACAAACCGACTCAGCGAGCTACGCGTCACTTCCGTCCGAGTCGTCTTCATACAAATGCAAATCATTGATACCTTGCTCCGTCCGCCGCAGCTCTGCGTATACTTCCTCCTCATCACGTCTGTATCTAGAGAGATCAAGATCGTCTGACCCATCTCCCTCGTCCTGATCTTCGAACCACTCCGGGTTGTATTGGAACTGATCCCAGGTCAACAAAGTCATCGGAATGTAAACCGACACTTACCAGGTCTCTGCCGCTCATACCATTGATCTTGCCCGCTGCATGTTGCGCCTCCTTAGTTTTTCGCAACGCGTCTGCTTCTGCCTCCTTCTTGTCCATACGTGTCTTCTTCCAGATAGCGAAAGTTTCAGGAGTAACTGGCGTGAGATTGGGACCTAGTTTGTGCCGCTAAAGCAAAGTCAGTACTTTTGGGTCTTCTTGCGGCGCGAAAATTCACCTCTGTTTCTAGGAACTCCTCGAGGGATATCATGTTGGCCTTCGCAGCCTCCTCTGCAGCCTTTCTCTCGGACTTCAGAGTGAAGCCGGGAGGTAGAGCATGTCGGTACTGACACTTCTCTCCGCCATTTGGACATTCCCAAAACCATCCAAACCTACAAAAGGAGGTCAGCTTATAACGAGTGCTAAGAGAGATCGAGTACTTCTTCGTTTCTATTGCCTCGACGAAATATTTGCAAACAATCTGCACACGTGCATGAGCAAGACATACTGAGGGTCATCACTACGCACGTCCGTTGTGGTCCGCGGGTTACCATGCTTGGACAACACTACACTTCGCAATTTCGCCTCGTCCCAGTTGTCCATCGTATCTGTCAATGTCATTTAGACACATGGTAGTGCGGTTTGTAGATCTCTTCGAACCTTGCATCTTCTCCTCCCGGCTGTCTTCGTAGAGGTTTCTCTTGTCCACCTTCCGGCCAACATCGAGATCGTGGCTAAACTTGCATTTGCTTCCCTTGTCACAGCTCCCAGCCTTGTAAAACGCACAAAGAACGGTCTTAGGATCAACGCCAAAGGGCACCTTCTGTGCTTGCACCGGCTTGAACAAGGCAGCTTCCTCTTTCTTGCGTTTCTCCTCCTCCAACTTGGCCTTGGCTCGTAGCTCTTTTTCCTTTTCCTTTGCAAGCATTTCCCTAGATTTTCCGGCCATGGCAGCCTGCGACTGAATCTGTTGCACCTGTTTCTGTACCTTGGCTGACTTATTTTTCTACAACACCATCGTCATCGATATCAGTCAATTCGCGAAACGAGATCGCGCACATTCTTCAAGCCAAAGGTCTTCAGAAGGAACCTTGATCAATTAGTCTAAGATATGGATGGCGAGTAATGAGATCACCTTGTCCTCCTTCACCTTGGAAGATGATGGGGCATTTTGCTTCTTTGGAGGCATTTTGGATAAAGCTGTTGTTTTCCTCGAAGTCTTCTTCCCCTTGGAGTATGGAGTCAGTGCTAGTGGGCGCGGTCAGCTGACACGTGAGCCTTGCCACAGCCACCGGTTCACCACAACCCGGTGATGCGGTCCGCGTCTACCGCTCTGTTGCACAATCAACCCATCAATTTCTACGCGCCAAACCAATGACTCATGGAACGTACCGCCTCGAACGCCCGAATAATCACAGTGCACGCTGCGGATATATAAACTATGTCGCACATGATGCCTCTTCTTCACACAAACAAATCTTCCTGTCGCCAATTCAACGATGTCCAACCTATTCCGATCGTACAACTTCACTGGGAAAATCATGAATCGTCTCTCTACTGTGTCTGCAGGTTTATCGCTGACATTAATGTAAATCCCATCTACTCTTTCGTTTAATCCTGATTTCATCATCACACCAGTTTCTTCGTGATATTGACAAGCCAAGTTGGGTTGTACTTTTGGAAGACGCCCATTCATACTCGCGACCGTCTTTGGATCAAGGGTATTGTAGGTAATGTCAAAACATGTAGAGAGCACTAGTGTTGACGTGCGTTGGCTTTAGGTCATACTCATCTGGTTGGTTTTCAAATGTCGTTACTCAAGGATCGACTGATGAAAATAGGATGGTGCAAGCTTCGCAAGTGTAAGTGGGTTAATTACGCTTAGTAGACTCCCCGTTCTGAAACTTCGACTCAAGTGCATTAGCATGTCATATGACTGCTCTTGCTCATAGCAGTAATTCTGCATTGGCCATAGGGTTGGTCACAGAATGTATGTGGTAAGTAAATGGTTTTTTCAACAAAGATTCAATATAATTGTTTGATATTGCTTGTAGCGAGTGGGGTGTATACGTCGGAGCAAATGTAATATAGGTGAACTTCAACATATGATGCAATGACTAATCCATAAAGTATAGGCAATCACTGCATGTCTTGTTCATGCATATTTTACAAGTCGCATTTACCTTTGTGAGTGCTTGTTCGTTTCAAATCTATGGGGATTAACAATACCTCTAGTGAAAATCAACTCACTCCGTGTAAGAATCTCAATGATGCTTGTATGTACTAATTTATTTATTTGTGAATAATATTGACTTTTTTTTCATAGTGTGTTATTGTAATTCTTGAAGGATGTAAGTTCCATATTCAATTTAATTATGAAGCTACATCGATAAAAGAATAGCCTTTGGATTCATATGCATGGTGTCCTTGTAAGTGGTTTAGTTCAAAACAAAAATCTGAACCTTTTTTATTGACTTTTGTTAGCATTATGTCTGCCCTCAAAAGATCTGGACATTATGCCTTACCTGTGAGCCCTATCTTCTACTACCATTTTGCTATGTTTGTTAAAATTTGGAAAGTGGTCAATGCCTCTTTGGCTTGGATTTTCTATTTTAGTGGATATCTCAATAGCTGGATCAATGTATTATATGCTGAAAAAAGGTAGCCCTTACTTTTCCTTGAGGTGAGTAGTGGCAGTTTTTTTGTATTTTAAATATAGTTGCTGATTGATGTGTAGGTTGAGCTTGTTGATTAACAGAGTTATCAAGTTTTTCATTCAAACTGGACTGATAACCAGGTGTGTAGTATTGATATTAATTTGAAGGTAATGGTATTATTCACATATGTGCTAGTCTAGCAGCTGGAGTTACAGTGGCTCTGGTAGGCATTTGCTTTAAATCATCATAAATTTTGATTGACCGGAAATAAAAGTGGATAGTAGCTCAGCTTGATCCAGGACATCTATTTATGAGTTTTCCTATTGGGTGTAGTGAGTACATATATATTGTGAACTCTGCCCCTCTCGACAATTGATCATTTGTTCAAAATAGTATATGCTACATGCTTTATGGCCAAGTTAGTTACTTGCTATTCATATTTTTAAAGGGAAAGCTAACATTCATTACGCAAAGCTTGATTGCTAGGGAATCCTATTTTCATCCTACTAGCATACATGTGGATGAAGATAGTGAATGCTTTGGAATGACAACAAGCAGCATTGCTTTTGCTACCAGTGAAGGTGTTGAAAAGGTGTGTGCTACTTACACTGTAGAGCATAGGAAATCTGATGGTTTTTAGGATGAAAGTATTCCTCTTGCAGTGGATTAAAGCTAATTTATAGTTTACATTTAACTAGACTAGAAGCATATACTCACAGATATTCATGGTTTGGGTATTCAGCTTCCATAATAATGTTACTTCCATTCTTTCTAGGATAACAAGGCCATGTTAATATACTTTCCTCCGATTCTAAAACTATCTTGTTAAACAAATGCTATGATGAGGAAGAGTGGCTCTCTAGGTTCATGAAGAATGTATACTCAATCCACCTGGCGGATCCCACACACCAAGCTCTTTCTTTATCTCGTGAACCTCTTGATCCCATCTCTCTTCCCAGTAAACTGTCAGTAAGCATCTGGCATCCCCACCACATCTGATTCCCCAGGGTACTAATTCACGCCAGAGCTTGTCGCGCTGTACTTGCTTCATCTTCACTGAGGCACCAAGTGCTAATGCAGCCATGGGCAACCTTAAATTGGCAAACTCGAACGCTTTAAGGGCAAGCTCTGGTAGAGCGGAGACGCGGAGAGCGAAGAGTGCATGGTAGAAATCATGGGTTTCACGATATCGTTGCATGACGTAGGCAAGTTCCGGGTCATCGATATAATGGACCTACTAGAAACATCAGAAGATCTCTAGTAACGACGACTAGATGAATAGAACGCGAACCGGCTCTCGAGAGTCAGGGTTGATATTGCATACTTCAAGCCATCTTGTGTATTCTCTTCCAAACGTCCCGTCCGGAAGTGCTCGTAGCCTTTGTAAGTCCAGGGTCTTCGAGCTAACGCGTGGACGGTTTTTGAGGATCCTACGTCCTTCTGGAGAGTCAAGCATTATGTCGCGCAGCCTTAGCAATGAGGACCCTGCGGTAGATTCACCAAGGGCAGCTACCAAGTCTGTGACACGTCAACATGAATGTTCCGAGCCATTGTTCAATGGGCTTACCGCCACGTCTTGGGTCCATGAACGCCATGAGGGCAGAGCCTACAGTAAGGAATGCATTCTCAAAGGTGCTGAGGGGAATGTGACCTGGATATGTGGGTGAACGATGCAACAGTGAACTCGTCTGGAATGCGCGGAACGTCGGTATGGTGAGGGTCTGGCATTTTTGGACATTCCAAGAGATCGGACGAATGCAGAGCCTTGCGCTGACTGTGCCAGCCATGGCTCAGAACGTTCAGGTCGTTTGTTTAGCAAAACGGCGATTGCGTCCCACAATCAACTACCAAAAATAGAAGGACTAACTTTCATCACAACAACTTCGCCAGCAGCTCGACAAACCCCTACCAGTCTTTCGAGTTGCTAAGGACGGATACCACAAGCTTGCATTCAGCGCCGCGTACCATACAATATGGACGTTACGTGCCGAGCGGTATGGCCTAACCACAAGGATTCTCAGTGTGGAACCTGCCCAACCAAGTGTGGACGCTCATTCATATGTCAATGCGTCCGTTGTCATCCTCCCCATATAAACTCGGTCCCAGCGTCAATCTGTTCGTGACCACTGGGTACTGTCCCCCACCTCAGTCAGTATGCAATCTGAGCACTCCGACGCCGTATCTCGCAACCACACCGGCCCACGTTCTACGCAACATGCGAAACCTGACACTCGTCGTTTTGCCAGCATATTTTCCCTGGAGGTTCCACAAGCTGTTTCCGCTGGCTATAGTGATGCTGCACACGAAGAGCACGGCGACGACTCGGATGATCCTTCACGATGGCAACTCATTGCTAGGCTCGATAACAATACCTCTACCACACAGGCTCAGGTTGCGTCAGTAGCAAGTGTGGACGAACGTTCCACCCTCAGCGAGGCACAAGAGATCATTGCCTCTTATCGTGCTGTTCACGTTGGCGACCACGCGCCGGAGTGTGCCTCGACGGAAATTAACAAGCTTTCTCAAATCCCTGACGACCAGCGCTCAATGTACACAATTGCTACACCAATGGACACGCAGTCCACAATGGATATGATGTGGAGACCGAAGCCAAAGATCCACATGCGTCACACCGATCAAATGGCGCTCATTCAAGCTGTGCGTCCCCTCCCACCCGAATAATGAGTAGTCTGCTGACCCGACGACGGTAGCAAAGTCAAGCAATTGCAATGATGCATAACGCAGGTTTGAAACCTACAGATAAGATCCAATGTCGCCGTAGAGGATGTGCGAATATTCTTCCGGGCGTCGGAGCTCTCAAATACCATATCCATATCCATAATATCGCAGACACGGCTACCGAGTATAATCATGTGCCCCCCTCTGCTGCGGGCGAACCGTCGCTGGTTCAGCGCAGTAACTCTAATGCTAAAACTGTGAAGAGGAGCCACTCTCGCTCAAAATCATCCCTCGGGGCAAAACCCAAATGTCCGACGACCTATCTTCGCTCAAGAAAGCTTTCAACTGGCAGCTTCTTTCCTTCGCATCTCTCCCCACGCGAGACTATCCCGGAAGCTCGACATGATGTTCCTAGCCTCACGGCCATCGCAAAGTCTCTTGTCTCTGATCTTGGCCGAAACAAGCCAACCAACCCTTTACCTGTGTCCAACGACGATAAAACATCTTTCACGCGCACATCGACACCTTCCCGTGGTCGAAGAGCGAGGAAGGAAAGCATGGCTGGCACTGTAGGCGTTGACGGCCCTAGCATCGCTATGTTGCTTTCTCCGCCTTCTTCACCAGATGTTCATGGCCGTCTTATGTTTGCCTCGCCCGCGAACTTCCCTATACCACTTTCGTTCCATCCCGCCGTGGATGGCGAGGATAATAATCGCGTCATCACTCCAAACGAGAACGCACATGAAGTTCCTGAGAAGCTCACGGGGCCACGCAGCCCCATGAGAGCGCTTAGTCCAACCCGGGCTATGAGTCCTATTCGAAGTAAGAGTATATTCTGATACACTTGACTTTTACATTGATCATGACATATCGCTGTAGATGGTATTAAACGTGTTCTATCCATTGGGTGTTCTGTTGAATCCAAAGAGTGAACCCTGGCACAGCTGGTACTGTGCAAGTTTTTATCGCACAACATCAAACCACATGTATTACTTATCTTTATGCGTCCCTCTACCCAATACTTAGCGCTCAATATGCACCGTTGTTGTATCACTACCCACCTATGATTAATTGATCGTTGACATCGCAATATATTACCCAGTGTTGATTTCACAGGGATCATAAAAGTTCCTATATGTGGCAAAACACCTGCTTGCCTTATAACCAATACAGGAGGATACTAAGATATGAGCCATAATTAACGAATCCATATCCATATCTTGAGCCGCGTTAAACCAGCATCTGGTCCATAAGATGGAAGATAGGTTCGGGAGATCAGACTCCTCTACCCGCCTTGGCTGCGCAGGTTCTCGAACAGTATGGATGTTTCCCAAAGCGTGGCTTTGAGCGACAAAACTGTGAAAGAAAATACAAAAATACGTGAGATCAGTATCATGATGGAAGGAGTAGAGGCTAAAGACGCACAGTGCACATCTTGTTCGCCTCTGCGGCGCATGTCCTTCCACAGTAAGGATGATTTTGGAACTTGGGTCTTACTTGACAAAACTATAATTACCATCAATCAGGTGACGTGCTGTTTTAATGGGGTATGTGATCGAACCTCACAAACTCCATTTCCCTGAGGTGAGGTTATCGTTATCTGCGGACTACCAGGTCCACTTCCAGACGCCTGGGTGGACAGAACAGAAGAACGCTGGACGTCGACATTGGAAATCGGATGGGCGGGAACAAGGGAAGTGAGATCCTGAATCGACAAACGAGTGGCGTCTCGTCGAGCAGTGGGAATATGAGTTGGGTCATCCTGTTCTTGGCGTAGCTCATTCCTAAGCCTTACGAGGGCTTTTCCAAGTTCATTGCGGCCAGAGTGATCAGCACCGATTCCCCAGAAGTAGTCACGTGGGGAATCCTGAAATCGATTGAATTCTAGGAGAGGATGGAATGATGGGGCTTCTCTCACCTCGAGGAGGTCAGCCTCACCGGTTCCTAAAAGCAATGCTTTGAGGTCGGGATGTTGGGTAAATTTGAGGCGAAGGGCAATTTCCATCTAGGTTATCAAAAAGAAAGTTGCTAAGTTCGCAAAGCGCACGCTTAAAATAATTGATGGGTACCTTCTCTATGTTAACTTGTCTCCAATCCGAGCGCACCCATTTTTGGTGCCGATGTGCTTCATCGAAAGCCAACATCGGTCTTTCGCCACAGTTCCGAATCCGCTCCCCAATCTCAGGATGGTCGTCCAGGAACTAATCCAATGGCCACCGAGAACAAAGTGTGAAATGAACAATGTCAGCACATACAAACAAGAGCTTACAATACGTACCTTGAATGCTTGGAATAGGTGTTCGCTTGTTGGATACCTCTTCCCTTTGTATATGATATCATGCGGGGAAAAGTTGGTGAACTCGTAAAATGGGCTGTTCTTGTCGTAAAATAGAACCGGCGCCGTCTTTGATGTACAAAACGGAGCTATGGATGCACCGATGGGAGCAACAGGAGCCGTAAGGGGAGGATAGTCCGCCTCTTCGCCATCGTTGGAAGCGCTGGCTGGTGGCGGCTTCAGGTAGGAGTTGCTGGACAACACATTAGAAGACGGGGAATGACGGAAAGAACATATCATACCTTGAAGTATAGTATTGCGTGATGGGCCGCTGTTTTTGTCTGCCAGATGCAGGTTGAGGCGTAGTTGGCGATCCCCCGAGTCCAAAAAGTTTCATGATTCGCCGGGTGTCTAGCATTCCGAACGAGATCACAAAGATTGCAATGAGTAGATAGAGAATTTTGAAGAGATAATCGCGTCGGTGCAAGCCCGGGTGATAGTTTCCTTCACGGCACTCACCAGAAGGAAGTTTCTTTTAAGGCTGCTCCGGGAAGGCGATGTAATTCGCAGCCCCTCATGACGAAAATATCAGACTTGCCACGAGGGGGAGCCAGATGAGCCAGGCCAAGTCAAACGTTAGAATGATTCGGCTCAGTTGCTACGCCACGGATGACAAGCCAGCCAGCTGCAACGTGTTTTCCAGCTGCGCCTTAGTTCTATCTTACTGAGTTGCCTTTTCTGGACAGCCTAGACGCTACTCACATCAACAGCGTGGATGCTGCATGGTAAGCACAGGATTGACTCCAAGAACCACTGATGTGATGCCAGTAACACCAATTAGAATTTAATTGCAAAAATGGAGGCACACGTCGCATCAATTGTGCTGGACCTGCTGGTTTAGGGATGGAAGCTCACGCCGCGGGTTGACTAATTGTCCACGTCGTTGTAACATGTACGACATGGCTCGGTTCAGCTTCATCGTCTGTGCCGATGGGGTGCAGCGGAGGTGAGGTTCGCCATAGGCAGCTTATAATCTTTCATCTCTCCTTCTCCGTTCCATCCGTCCAAACCCAAGTCTCAGTTGAATCAGATCTGATATGGCTCCTTCTCACAAAGATGATTGGGTGAAGCTGACGCCTCCTGACGAATTTTCTCTTGAAAACCCGGTGAATACCTCCAATAGTCAACGAAATCGGCTGGTCCGCCTTGATAGAGATAACCCCATATTCGCTGAAGGTGCGTGATTACCTTGCCTCCAGTACCAAAATTTGATAGGGGTTACAAACGTAGTGGAGCAACTGTTCGTCAAAGGGTGGCGCCATCGTAAGAAGCCGAGACCCGACATCCAATATATCTTCAGGATTCTATGGCCAGAAGCTGCGCTGGAGCCTTATCTCAACTATAGGTACATATCCACCTCTCTTTCCCATCCGTGTACCCTTACTCCTGAAATAGGAACCAAGTCCAGACCACTCTCAAATCCAAAGACAAGCGAGGAAACGAAAAACTCCTTTTCCACGGTACAAACCGCGTGTGTCTGTTAGGGGAGACTTCAGCCAGCGTGCTTCTCTGTGGTCTCAAACAATGCTATCTGTGTTCCATTTTGCGCAGCTCATTTGATGTAAGCAAATGTGGTATGTCCATTCCACCTGTTCCTTTTCAACCGCTCTCATCCACTACCAGGTTCAAAGAATTCTTTCAAGCGGTATGTGTAACTACGCTCGGAACCACTCTATTCTGATAGCGGTTCAGATTCGGACATGGCATTTATACTACATCCTGCTCCTCAAGTACGCCCTCCGAAATAATTGCTAGTACCGACTAATGTTCCTTATAAATAACAGAGGCAGACGATTATGTCTCCAATCTCTCTGAAAGTGCCTCTCTGCGCGTAATGATTCTCAGTCGCGTTGTCGTGGGAAAACCCTACAAGAGATACCGAAATGCGCCAGACCTAGTCTCACCACCGTCTGGGTACGACTCGGTATGAGGATGTTGCCTTGTGTGACTACCTATCTGACTTTGTTTGCAGATTGCTGGAGAAATTGGGTGGGATTTGAATTATGAAGGTTCGTCGGACCATGTATCCAAATTTCAGGGCTGAGAAAGACAATCGACAGAGACGGTCACCTACCATAATGATACCGTGCGTCCAGCGTATCTGCTTGTGTATGGGGACAAACCACAACGTGTACCGAATCTAAAGGCATTTGTGCAGACGATGTTCAAGACGCCCATCGTATCGTGATTGCTATGGTACTTGAACTCTACTTACTGTCCCGGTGGCTGCAAGTTATTTATCCGGATGATAAGTTATTGCTTGATACCCGCATAGTTTGTATGATAACCACATCCATGATTGCCAGTGTATGATGCATGTATCCGAGTAGTGTATCACTATTAGTAGATCGACTTGTGAAAAAGGGAGTGGAATCCAAACTCACGTACAAACTTCCACCCAAACCGGCCAAATCCCAGACTTTCTGACTTCGGATGGTATGGACAATGGGGTAACTCACTCCTCTGGCAACTGTCGGCAAGAGTACCGCCCCCGCCCCCGCCCCCGCATCGCATCCCGCCGCATTGGCAGTATAATGCTGTGCTGTCCATCACTGGCATGCGCAAACTGTGACCGTCATCCACCATCTCATTATTTGCATGCCTCGTGCGCAAGAATGTAGCTGATCAAATATTTGGATCAAGGCATAGTACTGCTCCCTGGTAACTTGCACGTGTTCATATTACAACGCAAAGGTGGGCAGCCTTTTACCGAGGTCGAGGTGACTTCTGTCTCGGCAACTACACCGTCCACTTACACCGCGAACAATGGCGGTGAAAATGAAAAACACCTCAGCCGTCGTTCCCCTCGCGGAGAACACGCGCCACTCGCGTTGCTCGAGGAATCACCACAGTGCGTTTTGTACCCGTTCCGTGGCTATAAAGCATGCTCTCTGCCCAGTGTATCATTAACCACTCTCCTTGTCTTATCCGCGTACTCAAGTTGCTCCTGGCGAGCAATCACTGACAATTTGCACCAGTCTCGCTCGTATACTCGGTTCTTTCCACCAACTGATTCAATATGAGTACTGCACTTCCACCCATGCACGCTGCACTCTCTGTGCTTGGAACGATGGCTGGTCAATACTTAGCTGCGCAAACTCAGGCTGCCCAGGCACAATCGCAGGCTCAACCTCCCCAAGCGCAGCCGGCGTTTAATCCCCCGCCCGCTGCGCAGACCACGAAGAACACGGCCGGCCTTTGTAATGTATGCCGCTTTCTCGACACAATGTGGCACCCTTTATCTATTTCCTTTGTAGGTTTGCCACGCGAAACCCAAGTATTTTGATGGAACGAAGACCCACTCCTACTGCGGCAAGACGTGTGCTGCCAAGATGCAGAACAAGACTACGCCAGGGAGTAACCCTCCCGCGAAGGCTGGCCCTCGTGCACCTAAAGTCAACATGTGTGACGTATGTTGCCTTTTATTGCCATTTGTCTGCGTGAACTCACTGATGGTGATACAATGCTATATAGTACTGTCACAAGCAGCCCAAGTACAACGATGGGAAGACGACCCATTCTTTCTGCAGCAAGACTTGCGCACAGCAAGCAAAAGCTGCAGGAACTGCAGGAGGAGTACCCGTACCACCCTCCAAGTCCGTATGCTCGCGATTCAATCCAATCATTGCAATACTTACGGCTCTGCGCTTCAGACCGGTGAAGAACGGCTGCCTGCTCTGTGGGAAAGCCGTCAAGAAGGGCCACTTTTGCAATCAGGCGTGTACCTCAAAGGCGCAAAAGAGTGCGCCATTAATGATTGAGGTCCCCAACGGGCATGACACGTTCAAGAGCGGTATGCTATATCAACTCAGCCGGCGCCCAGAGGTTTGATATAATTTGTAGTCGCCGACCAATTCAAGACCTCATGGCGGCACCAGACACCTTGTCCAACTGTGCGCCGCGTGTATAAGGTCATTGGACACCCCACTTCGATCGGAAAGTATGAAGCATATCGGTAGGTGTCGATTCGGCCGTCGACACGTGTGTGCGGTCTCATCCAAGATGATCAACAGTGCGTCTGTCGAGGCTCGAGGCAAGTTCGCAGCTGCTGGCCGGTCTCCTGGAAACGAGAACCGTCGTTGGCACGGAACGACGAGGGAATGTCTCTTGGGGGACAACGGGAACACTACCCTCTGCTCGTCTACGTCGTGCTCTCTGTGCAGCATCATCCGTACATCGTACAGTTTGAATCTCTTCGGTAAGAAGACTGGTTGGGGCAGGCAAGTGATGAGTTCCCTCTGGTCGACAACGCTGTAACCGTGAAGCATGGCAGGTTCGGTGCGGGCATCTACACATCTTCGACCTCATCGAAATCCAATGACTACTCAAACAATGTAAAGCCTTCGAGGCAGAAGGCAATCCTTCTTAACAAAGTTGTCGTTGGAAAGGGATATAAGATGACACAGGACAACACCAGGCTGACTGCACCTCCACCAGGCTACGACTCAGTAAGTCTTGATGGTATTTTCAGTTGTTTGTCGGGCGTTGACTGCCAGGGGTGATTTTACTTAGGTTCTTGCTGAAGTCGCTGTGGGCGGTTCTCTGAACTACGACGAGCTGGTTTGCTACGCGGAGAATGCAATCAGACCGTCGTATCTCCTCATTTATGATGCATAAGGAATCTCACGAAGCCAACTACTATACCTCTTAATTTATACTCTGCATTCCACATATTCGCATGCACATTGTGATTTGGAACGACTTATGTATTGCATAGTGCAACATACTTGTAGGATTCGAGACTTGGTATATTTGAGACAATCAACTTCAATCTCGTAAAGCTTTAAGCCATATCCATGGATCTATAACAGTTCTGAGTGGGGGAGTATGCAAGTGCTGTGTAGTACGGTCATCTAAGGAATACGACCAAGCAATAAGTAATATAGTCTGTGGATCGTGAGCCGGGTGTGCGTGACGGTGAAATATAACTTATGCGGTCTGGTGTTAGTGCGGCGTCAGTGTCGAGCCCATTGGGGATGGGGACCGAAACCCCGGAAAGCATGGCTTACCGCTTCCTTGAGCCAGGTGACGAGGTCGTTGCGGTCCTTTTCCTTCTTGAGACCTGCGAAAGCCATCTTGGTACCAGGGATGTACTAGAGGGTGAAACATCCATGGTTGGTTGATCCAAACGAGAAGAGTGACATACCTTTTTAGGATTCTCGAGATACTCGAACAGTGTCTCCTCCGTCCATACGATACCCTTGTTCACATTGGCGGCGGTATATTGGAAGTTCTCGGCTTTACCAGTCTGACGACCGAAAACTCTAGACGCTAATGAGCGAGCAGCCTCATGAGAGTGGAGGCGTTCTTACCCATGCAAGTTAGGTCCGACCTTGTGGGGCTCGCCAGCGCCGACAGTATGACACTGTGCACAACGCGTTTTGAAAAGGGAGGCACCCTTGCTAGCGTCACCTGTAGCAGCGTCAGAGCTAGCTTTGCGACGAGGAATTGAACAAACCAGGAGCAAAACCTGGAATAGCAGTTAGCGACGAGTTTTACGACGGTGGATTGGACAAACCTGCAGGCATGACGATGATCTAAGAGAAAGACAAGTAAGAAGTGGCTTCACAACTTTTTTTTCGCTTTTCAGGTCCCGATCATGCCGGTTTGTTCCGGTGCTAAGCCGTTCCAACCAATCGGATACAGACCATTATGTAATAGATACAAGGAATGTCATTGTAATGCAACTAAAACATGTGCCAGCGAGTCTGTCATTTTCAGATCGGCCTACCCCAAACGCATCCAATCCCGTGTCATATTGGTGACACTCTGAGGACCACTGGTTGACGGACGTACCGCGCAGACCTCCAAACCAACCATATAATGACCACCATGCCAAATGTTAAAGTAAGTCTACCAAGTGCGAAGTCAGAATAACAAGTACCCAATTTGCGTCAGATACCAACATTTCGAGAACAGATAGTGCTGTAGAGATGGTCAGCGATGATACCTACTGTGCCAACAGCATACTCACCAAACAGTGCTTGCAGCTGCCCACAGTAGACAACGCCTTTGCAAGAGTTACTCATGAATAGTGAGGGGAGGGACTTGTTAAGCACTCCGGTGCCTGCAACCCAGAAAATCCATGTTACGAACACCCATACTGCTTGGGTGCCGATCGACGCAATTGGACGTCGTGACCAGAGCGGGTCAAGGAAAAAAAGGGTGTACGTTCCAGACGTGACGGTGGTCCAACATCCTGCAAATCTTCACGATGTCAACAAAGGTGCGTGCCCGTGCAGCCCATGGCAAAATGTACTTACAGCAGGAAACGCACCCCCGTGCGTGTCGCCGAATCAGGTGCGTTGTTGTTGTACTTGTACTGAAGCAAAAGCCAGGTAGCATCAGCGACCTATATTATTACAGTCATTCAGCAATCCCAAACACAAACGTAAACAAATCGACCTGCGCTAAACTGGTGAAGAGCAAAAATATATAGATAACTAGAACACGTGTTAGCCACAAGGCTACCACCATGAACGAGACCAACGCCTCTGGGACTTACGTGGACCATACTGCTGAATACGAAGTCCAGATACCTTGTTGAGTGTTCTCGGATGGCGTTTCGAGTGCCGATACAGTAAGTACAACGGACAGAAATAAATGAGTGCCAGCATCGGGGTGACCGCAGCAATGATGCTGGAGATGGCACTCGAGTACATCCTAGATTTGCTGACATCGGGGGAAGCAGCAACGTCGGCGCTACTTTGAAGAGCAAAAGAACCAGTAGCAAGAGCGGCGAGAATGCATAAGGAAGAGGCAAAGGGAAGCATTTCGACCAGCTTGCGGTTGAGACGATGAGGGGTGAAGAACGACATGGGCAGAGATGAAAGCGCACCGAAACGGTTTGGTGACGAGAAGAAGGCATAGATACGCTTGCTATTAAAACAGAAGCGGTCGCCGCGGCACTAATGGCGTGTGCTGCCAATGGCGAGGACTGGAGTGACTCAGGCTCGAAAGTTGGAAGGCCTTGCATGGTTTACTGGTTAACCTGCATCTGCGGCAGGATACCCATGCTTATCCCCCATGGCCTGCAGAAACGTGTTTGCAGCATTGCCTCTCGTGGCTTGTTCCCCTCAAGACAGCCAACCGCAATTTTGCATGTTGTTCATACTGTTTCTGAGCTACGAGAGATCATATACAATCTGCCTGTCGGTCGGAAAGAAGGGAGTCAGTTGGCTGAGGGTTTGCTGAATATCACAATATGCACTGACATGATGATCTCAGATTAGTTCCATTAACACGATGTTGAATTGTAATAGTACATGGGCCGAGAAATGCTTGGATCGTGCGGTTGCCTTCAATTGGTGAGGCGAACCCTGAATGTGGGGTTCATGGCGGAGATACAGAGCACCACCGACGTCTCGTTACAGTCCTGTAGCTGGAGCCTCCTCAAACTTGGTTGAGACTTTTGAACAGGTGAGGATTGTTCAGTGACTTGCAATTTTTTGACATGTTGTTGCCGCAGGTTTCGCACTTTCAACTTCATCATGATCAACCGAATACTATGTAA
This sequence comes from Hemileccinum rubropunctum, assembly GCA_038089535.1. Lineage (NCBI taxonomy): Eukaryota > Fungi > Basidiomycota > Agaricomycetes > Boletales > Boletaceae > Hemileccinum > Hemileccinum rubropunctum. Next base: position 36,017 of record JBBPLC010000079.1, read on the forward strand.
TTGGACCAAACTAACTTCTTGAAAGGCTTACCATTGGTCTCGCTTCGTAATCACGGTCTGCCCGTTTCATGTGGGCTCAGCTCCGGCTACCTGCTCTCCCAGCCTCGTGCCAGCTTGAATGCTTTCTTTGCAGATGAGTGACTTTGTACTAATGCCAGTGGTGGCTTTGATTAAGCGTCCGGTGTATGTTATTTATCACCAGGATTGCCTATCATAGGATTTTGGCGTTGCGTCGAGCCTAATCGCCGTTCGGTCATGAGCGGGGCGCTGAGACGAGATATCGTGTCTCAGGCTAATACTGGGAAGAGTTATTCATCACATTATTTATTTGCGGGCGACAGCCGAGTAAGTACAAATTATCGGTAGGTGCCAGTCAGGGCCAGGGTCCTGCCCCTTGCATGTCTGCATCAGATTGGCAACAGTTTTGTGTTATCGCCGTCCTTTGTGTTATCACCTTTGACATTTGGTATCTCCGGCCACGAAGGAAGAAACGTACAGCACTACCGTTGCCGCCTGGTCCGCCCCCTCTACCAATAGTGGGGAATATTCGGGGTATTAACACGTCCGCCCCATGGACCACCTATACGGAATGGGCCAGCGTCTACGGTGATTCTTGCCTATACCGATGCGCTGGGTGACGGCCAACATTTTGCGCAGGTGACCTGGTCTATTCCAGTTTCTTCAACCAAGAGATCGTTGTGATCAACTCTGAGAAGGTCGCTAGGAGGCTCCTCGAACAGCGCTCCGATATCTACTCTGACCGCCCCGAAATACCGATAAATGCGCTGTACTGTCAACTTTGGCCATTGCATTTCCTTATGGTCTAACAAGCGCTATTCATAGGTTCGGTATAGACTTCAATACCGTCTTGTTGCGTTATGGGAACAAATGGCGGCAACACAGAAGACTTCTCCACCGAGCATTCGGGGCTGATGCTGCGCCAAAGTATCGTCCAATGCAACAGCGCAAGTCACATCAATTGCTATTAACCATTTTTGAGGATCCCGAAGCCTGCTTTGAACATCTTTATACGTATGGCGCTCTACATACTTCTTGAAAGCAAAATTATCCTGAGCGCCTCTTGTTAGATATTCCTCATCCATTATCATGTCAGCACTCTACGACTACGAGACAGTGCCAAAGGACGATCCCATGGTGGATGTTGTCGGCAGGGCCCTGAAATTGGCCGCTGAAGAGGTGCGGCTCGAAATGGCCGCGTTCTTTAGCGTGTTTCCTTCATGTAGGCTTTCCAGCTTCCTCGCCAGGTGTCTTGCTCACATACCAACCAGTGTTGTCACTCCTTTCTTGGTTTCCTGGAATGGACATCTACGAGAAAGCTGCATAATCAAGGGAGTGGTCCCGAGAGTGGGTAGATACTCCGTTTGAATATATCTTGAAGAGAATGGTCAGTTCTTTTACGCCAATGTGACCTTGCCTGAAAATGTCTTCTAGAAGGAAGAGACAGCAGGTCCACCAATGGTTTCCGATGCTCTGAATAGAATGAAAGCCGATGGTTCGGATGAGCAACACTTGTTTCAGGCGATTAAGGAAGCCTCGGCAACCGCTTTCGGAGGTGACTGCTATATAGACGAATATGGCGTACAGTATTTTAATGTCAACGATCGTTACTTGCAGCTGCGTCGGAGACCGTGCGTATCTTGGTGATCGACTTGTAGACTGGTAGTTATTAGGTCATGCAGACAGCGTCGACGCTCCAGGTGTTCATTCTCGCAATGATTCTCTTCCCGGGAGTTCAAATGCAAGCTCAGAGGCGGGATTGCCAACATGGACGGACAGACCATCGTTGAAGTATATTGACGCCGTCCTTCGAGAAACGCTAAGGTGGCATCCCATTTTACCTCTTTGTAAGATGTCTGTCATCTTCATTCAACCGAGCTTTGTATGAATCGCCCTTTCATAGCAATTCCGCATGCTACCATGGATAGTGACGTATATGAGGGTTGCTACATTCCTAAAGGTAACACCTTCTTGGCGGGTTTCCAGTTTATTTGACTTGAATCTAGGAGCCACTGTGATACCAAACATCTGGTGCGTTTAGGATGGGCCCACCATATATTCGACTAACACATGACCTAGGGCGATGACCCACGATGAGGCGAGGTATCCAAGCCCGTTTGATTTCACTCCGGAACGCTTGGATGTGCAGGGAAATCTAAACCAAGACACCGTCGCCTTCGCTTTTGGATTTGGCAGAAGGTCAGCATGCCTCATTTTTGATTTTGCAAAATGAGCTCTGAATTCAGACGTTGACTATTAGGATGTGTGTTGGACAGCACGTCGCTGATGCCTCCCTCTGGTATGCCATATCCGGGATGCTTGCACTGTTCAGTTTCTCCAAGGCGACAGATGCTGATGAGAAGGAAGTTGATTTTGAGCCGCAATGGTCAAATGGGATTGCGATGTATGTTTGTTGATCTATATCACTCAGAACCTCAGCCACCCTCTTCCGTTTCCGTTCCAGGTGACACCACGCCGGTCGGATATGTCCGTTAAGGATCTCCGTTCGCTGTTTTTTTCCTCTTCATCTTGATGTTTGTCGCACCTTTTATCGCACGTGCATCGCCCAAGACTTCAGCCTGACTCTAAGAAAGAATAAATGCCAAGCCAAGCCACACCCCATTGACAATGCAGTGTTCGGCTTGGCGGTCGGATCCGGTACGTCGCCACAACGACTGGCAATGATAACGAAAATATGGGCTTTGAGGACATACTTGCCGGCACAGCATATCGAGTCGCTCTCATTAACAGGTGACACTCTTGCGGATCCTGTAGATATCCAAGTTGTGGACATCACGGCTGTTTACACGTGTGATCACTGCCAAGAATGTGGAACGCTTTTAGAGGGGAAGGGGAAGAAGAAAGGGCTGTGACTTCCTCCTTGATCCCTCCTGGACCAGGCTTGCTCCTTGACCAGTGAGATGGCCGGTCTGGAGCTTGATCGCGATTTTCAGGCTGTTGCTTTGGCAGAAGATGGCCGACGTCGCTCATTGACAGCCTCCCCTGAAAGGAAGGATCTGATGCCCTTGGCCGAGGACGTCGACAGCGCCCATGAGGGACTCGAGTTCCCGTCAGAAGAGGAGCTGGCCACTCTTCGTCGTGTGTCCGACACACTTCCCTGGACTGCATACAGTGAGTGACATCTTCTTTCCCCCCTTTTTTTTCCTCCGACCCTTTGTCACAGTAATTGCTATCGTCGAGTTGGCTGAGCGTTTCTCGGTAAGTGTTCCAATCCCGGCTGAGAACGGGTCTCTCTAACCTTGACATTTTCAAGTATTATGGTATAAAAATCTTGTCCTTTATTGCTATGGCTATGCACACTCATCATTCATCTGAAAGGCGCTAGCGCTGTTTTTGTGAGTCGACATACTAAATCCGCCATTTTGCACAGCCGTGCTTCATGAGGCACTCGCTTTGCAGGTAAATTTCATTCAACAACCACTTCCACCTGGTTCCAAAACTGGTGCAGGTGGAGCGAATGGACAGTCTGGCGCACTCGGAGGTGGCCAACAGATGTCCACTGGATTGACTACATTCTATCAGTTTTGGTACGCATTTAGTTCCGGTTACATACTCTCGTCTCAATGATGTACTAGGTCATACATCTGTCCCATCGCTGGTGCCTACATTGCTGACACCTATTGGGGACGTTACAAGACTGTTTGCTGGAGCGTGGTTCTAGCATTGCTTGGACATGTCATCATGATCATCTCTGCAATCCCCGGTATTATCGGTGGGGAGGCATCAACTGGGCTGTTTATTCTGTCTCTTGTTATCACTGGCACTGGCACTGGTGGTTTCAAGGCTAATATTTCGCCTTTGGTCGCTGAGCAGTACCGACGCAGAAAGCCGTTCATTAGTATCACCAAATCTGGCGAGCGTGTTATTGTCGATCCTGTGATGACAACGTCGAGAATCTACATGGTGCGTACTTCTTCATCACACCACATGCTAGTACTCAACCCCGCCAACTCAGTATTTCTACCTCTTCATAAATATTGGTGCGCTCATTGGGCAAATTGGTATGGTTTATGCGGAAAAGGTGAAGACTTTCCTCGCTTATCGGAGGGGCCTTCTAACTGTCGTGTGGCTCGTAGTTCGTAGGTTACTGGCTCGCATTCACGCTCCCAACTATCGTCTTCTTTATCTCGCCTCTCTTTCTTTGGTGGGGTCATGGACGATATCGTGTTTCCCCTTCCACAGGCTCTGTGTTGGGTGCTTCGTTCCATCTGTGGCGGTACGCCTCTCGTGGCCGATGGAGTTGGAATCCGGTCCGATGCATTAGACAACTCACCGCAGACGACTTTTGGGAAAATGCTAAACCCTCCAAGGTGGTCGGTGAGAAACCCAAGTGGATGCAGTTTGACGACAACTGGGTGGATGAGGTCCGGCGTGGTTTCAAGGCATGCAGCGTTTTTTCTTGGTTTCCGATCTACTGTATGTGGATATCTTATATCGTGCGCATTGCCATGACGTGTGCCCAGGGCTTTGTTACAGTCAGCTGAACAACAATCTGACCTCGCAAGCCGCCACCATGAACACCCATGGCCTGCCAAACGATGTCTTGTCAAACTTGGATCCTTTGGCACTCATCATTTTCATTCCCGTTTGCGACTTGGTGGTAGGCCACGAACTACGGTCTTGTTATCATTTGAATCAGCTGATCAGCCCTCCCCAGATATACCCTGCACTCGCAAGAAGAGGCTGGAGATTCACCGCTCTCAAGAAAATGACCTGGGGTTTCGGTACTGCGGCTGCGGCCATGGTTTGGGCAGCCGTCGTCCAGCACTATATTTACAAGGCAAGTCGTTTGGTCTAGTTCAAGCTAGGAATGCTTAATGCACGATCAGACGAGCCCATGTGGCGATCACGCAGGTACTTGCGTAGATTCTGAAGGGAACCCACTCGTCTCGCCCTTGAATGTCTGGATCCAAAGCGGATCGTGAGCGGTGCTACCATTCAGAAGCCCTATCGATGACTGACATATCGATCGATCCAGATATATTCTGATTGCATTCAGCGAGATTTTTGCCTCGATCACGGGGCTCGAGTATGCGTTTACGAAGGCTCCAAGAAACATGCGCTCGCTCGTGATGTCCTTGTTCCTCTTTATGAGTTCTGTCTCGTCCGCGCTCGGGGAGGCATTTGTTTGTTAGTTGTCATGAACGCAATATTGGGCAGTTCGTGTCTAACCATTTTCGTTTCGAATAGCCTTGTCCACCGATCCTTTGCTGGTATGGAACTATGCGTCCATCGCCGTCCTGGCGGCAATCACCGGGAACATCTTTTGGCTCTCCTTCCGCAAACTTGACAGAGAGGAGGACAGGCTCAATAACCTGACTGAGGGTCAATTTGGATTGTCGGGAAAGCGTGAAGTTCTTAAGATATCCTAATACGGGTTTGTATGCGGATTCTCACAAGGCTCAGCGGCTGTGTTTGCTATTGGGATGCATGTATGTACTCTAACGATATTTAATGGGTGTAATCCCACTCTCACAACCTTGTGCCATGTGATCATCAAGAGGCATTCCATGTATTTTGCGGGCATAGCATAGGTGCACATGAAGCATGTAGACCATGAGACGAGAAACAAGCTACTACAATATTGTAGCAGACAAGCCACTTCAAGGAGCAAAGAGGGTAGTGAGGAATGCTTCGCCAGCAACGGACCCGGTCTTCTTTTCCTTCTTCTCTCTTTGTACCTGACGAACTGGGCATCGAAGTGATGAGCATTAAACGCTGGTGCGGATAAGGCACACGTACGCAGTTCCTGTCTGCGGAGGACCTTGGCGTAAGGGTTCAAACGGAAGAGAACGGCTTTGTTGACCAAGGGGTTCTTCTTTTGTGTCCAAGGACGTTTCTGAGTCTTGGCGTTGGAGGGACGAACGACGGACTGGATTTCGGTGCTGTTGATAAGACGGGTAACATCGGGGTTGGTGATCTTGGCTGTAGGGAGGCTAGAGAAGGAATATTGAGAAGAGGGAATAGAGCGGAGCGTTGACGCTTACACATAGTCCTTCTTGAATACGGAAGGAGTGTCAAACGTTCCAAAGACTTGATCAAGAAGGGCAAAAGCACTCTCGGTCCAGATGACGAAGCGGCCCAGGTGACCACCTGGAGCAAGCTGGAGGAGGTTCAGTCTTTTGACATTGGCAAGCTCGACACCAGGGAGATTGCGAAATGCTTTGACGATACCGTTGTCCTCGCTATAGACGATGAGAGGACCGCGACGCTGACGGTAGCGGCGGTTGCGCATCTTTCCTTTTCCAGCGCGGAGTTTGCGAGAATTGGAGACCTTGACGACATCAGCGTAGGCGTTGATGTTCTTCAAGAGGGCGACTGCTTCCTTGGTCTTCTTGAGGGATTCGACGGAGGAAGAAACGACAAGAGGGACCTCGGGGACTTGTTCAATGCGGTGACCACGAGCGAGGACGAGAGAAGGGAGAGCAGAAGCGGCGAGAGCAGAGACGGTAGCGAAGCGACGCTGGTTCTGGTTTACTTTGACGTGCCATCTGCGCCAAGTTTTGGTAGGTGCGAACATGCGACCACCGCGGCACATGTTACCAAAGGCGGCCTGTATGGGTGATTAACGGAGGAGGGAGAGAAAGGGGAGAGCAAAGAACCTGGCCAGAGCGGTGCGTTCCACCACCGCCGACACGGGGAATACGCGCGACGGCACGACCGGTACCCCAGGATTCAGCAGAGGTCTGGTGGCCGGCTTTTTCGCTCACGGCATAGGCCTGGCGTTTGTTCTTTGCGATGCTCTCTGACGGAAGATGAATGGGAGAGTAAGGATTGGCAAGAGTGAAACTGACTGTGGACCTGGGCGACGACATCGAGCCTGATGGGGGCGGTCAATACGGCGGGGAGAGGAAGCGAAGTGGAAGGTTCTGCGGGGTAAAAAGATGAGGAGAAGAAGGAGAGAATATGAGAAAAGTACCTCCGGAAGTGGGCTGGACGGTGACGGTGGGTCTTGATGCCATCGTTGTCGTTGTCGTCGTCGTCGTCGTCGGGATGAAAGGAGTATCTGAAATTAGAGTTTAGAGATAGCAAGCCACATGTGCAAATACTAGTAAATAGCCTTTGATCCTAACTGGTACAAACAAAGCCAGGCGTTGTCCGCGTGTTGCGGAGGATATGAGCGCGTAAGTGGGATGTTGTTGACATTCACTAGTAGTAATGTACCCGCTGTCCAGCACCGACGAGCCGTTCCGTGTGTCCATCAGAGATAACCGTGGCGTACCAACACTTTTGTCGCCATGGGAGCACCTCGAGGACTACGGTATCGTCCATCCTTCTGGCTGCGATGTCTGCACAGCGTACATGAAGCACGTCGCTGATGCGAGTTACTCTCCGCATCAACCCGCTTTCCAGATCGCATTTCAGGATCGGAAGCGCGCTCGCGAGGACGTGTACAACAAGGGCATTTCAGACGGAATACGACGTCAAAAGGACGAGGAGCGCGAACTTCGTGACAGCATCGAGCGTTATCGCTTTGAGCGAAACCAGGCGCGTGAAGAGCTCTTTTCTCTCCGTGTCCAGCTCGATTCCACTCGCACCGAATGCGAGAGGCTCCAGGAGAAACTCAACCAACCACAACCCCCCTCACCCCCCACTCCCGACCTCCCCCAGTTACCCGATGTCACGTCTTCCAATAACACACCTCCCACTCAGTCCTCAGTGACCGACCCCCTGTCCTTTCCTCACCATGTTTCCCCTCCAATGGCCACTCCGGCATCTCCTCAGGCACACCTTCCTGACTGCGTCGCTGCTCGCTCTTTCGCAGCCGTTTTATCCGCAGGGCAGCCTCTGAATGATGACGATTCCGTGCCACAGTCACTCGTTGAAGATCAACTTCCGGTTTCTCAGCCCTGGCAGACGGTTCTCCCACAGTCCCAAAAATCATCAAAGCCCGCCAAGAGTATCAAGCAAATCCAATCTCTCATAAAGGCGGCTCATCAACCCGGAAATTATCAAGCCTTGACCAAAGTCAAGGCTTTGTGTTCCGAAGCCCATAAAACTCCCAGAGAGCAAAAGACTGAAGTCCAACGCTACCTGCTATCAACCTGGCGCACTCCAGATTGGGAACATCCTACATCCATTCCCAAACTTCCCGTTCCTCTAAACAATCCTCGCCTCGAGGACCCCGTGGACCTATGGGTGTCATACTATGCAGCCAACCCGAGCTCCTTGCCCAAAGGCATCCGACGTGATGCAGATGGGAAACCCTTTACAACCGACATGCGAGCGAGTCGAATGGTCGCTCGTCTTCGCCCTGTCGTACTCCCAAACGACCCCGAGTCTCGCGAAGCCCGCCAGACGTTCATGTCAGTTGTTACCGAACTCTTCTCTGAGCCAGGAAGATACGAAAATATCATGAGGAGAGAGGCTTTTAGCGTCTCTCCTCAACTCAGCTTTATCCCATACGTGGGCTCTCCCGATGCCATCACCAATGAAACCGTTGCTCGGCACTTTGCTGTTTGTGGCGTCACTATCCCCATGGCCGATAACGAACTTGGACCATGGGCACGGGAGTACAATCGCGATGTATATTACTAAACACTCTTAGTTACAACAGGTACATACGGTACAACACTCAGAGACATCTGGACATGTCTTTATCCTGTTCATAGATCACCCATCGCTTCCCTTAGTCTGTGCTTTGCCCGTGCAGCGTAGATATAAATCGTCTCGGATGTATTTACGGTTATAGTACGGAGTTAAGCTTCTGTCTGCAAGTTATATTTCGGTTTCGTTCGGGTCGACCGTTTTTGATATGATAGTATGAGCCATCTCTACAGACACCTTCGTATTCACCAGATATTTGGAGCGAACACCGACGTCGGCAAGACCATCATCACCGCAGCCCTCGTTCGCGCGTCCACTCTGACAAACCAGAATGCGTTCTATCTGAAGCCTGTCAGCACTGGTCCCCAGCAGGACGCTGACGACGCGTACGTTGTCATAATCTGGTTGGAGGCGTTGCTGATCATGCACTAGACATATCGAACGGTATGCTGGACCTCACCGGCATTTGCTTCGCACGCACTGCTTGTTCCGATATGATGATCCGGTCAGTCCCCATCTCGCAGTCCGAATGGCGTCTCAAAGGTCGGGGCATGAGGTGAGTTGCTCACCCCGGAAATTTTGTCTTTCATTAAATGCGCTAGGTAGCTCTCCCCACCCTCTGACGAGACCTTTGTGAATGCGATTGCTGAACACATCCGCGCATGTGCCCAGACAGGAAAGCCGGGTCACATGTATGTAGAAACCGCTGGAGGTGAGAGTCCCTAAGTCAGCGATGGTATCGGTTTTCGCGTGGTATTGTTCCTGACGTGCATTGAAGGTGTGCATAGTCCAACTCTGTCTGGAACAACACAGCTGGAGAATTATCGACCATTGTTTCTTCCTACGGTCCTGGTGGGGGACTCAAAGCTCGGCGGAATTTCGTCGACAATTTCGTCCTATGAGTCGCTTGTGCTGCGCGGGTACATCGTGGATGCGATCCTCCTGTTTCGGGACGACTACTATCGAAACTACGAATATCTCTCTCCTTATTTTGCCGAACGTGGGGTGCATGTCACATCACTCGACCCTCCTCCACCTCTCCAAGGAAATGTCAATGAGGACATCTCCTCTACGGACTCCTACTATACTAAATTGGTTCCCAGGAATCTCGACAGCGAGGTTTATCGCGTCCTTCGCCACCTGGACGAACGTCACGCTCACCGTGTTGAGGAGCTCGATTCCATGCCCCGTCGGACTTTGGATACCATCTGGTGGCCATTCGTACAGCACGGTCTCATCCAGTCTGAAAAGGACGTTACAGTAATCGACAGTGCATGGGCAGATTTCTTTAGCGTCTACAATTCGTCTTCAACACCATCGTCACCTTCTCTTCTTGCACCTAAACTTGATGGTTCCGCTTCCTGGTGGACTCAAGCTGTTGGGCACGGGGATCCATCGCTTGCTTTAGCGGCCGCGAATGCCGCCGGGCGGTACGGGCATGTCATGTTTCCTCAGGCAACCCATCTTCCTGCACTGAAATTGGCGGAGCGCCTGGTGCACGATGGACCCGGTGTCGGTTGGGCTTCGCGTGCTTTCTTCACTGATAATGGCTCGACTGGAATGGAAGTTGCATTAAAGATGGCTCTGCGATCATTCTCGATTGCTGAAAAGGACCTTGCCTCCGACGATAAGAAAGATCTCTGGGTTGTCGGTTTGAGGGGAAGTTATCATGGGGATACGATAGGAGCGATGGACGCTACGGAAGAAGGGATTTATACATGTGAATGGCACCAGTCCAAGGGCTTCTGGTTCGAGCCGCCAACCGTCTCAATTAAAGATGGCAACTTTTTCGTGACTGTCCCATGCCCCATGTCTGCCTCCGGGTCTTCCATCCGATTTGACGACCTGCGTTCCCTATACAATGTCGAGAATCGACTCAGCTCGCCACTTGCAGACACTTACCGGACGTACGTAAAGAACACCTTGCGAGCACTCCGTCAAAAGGGAAAACGAAAGCTGGCTGCACTCGTCTTGGAGCCCATAGTAATGGGTGCTGGGGGAATGATTTTCGTAGATCCACTCTTCCAGCGTGTCTTGGTCGATGCGGTTCGCGATAAATCACTCTTTGACAGCCCTCTTCCCGTCATCTTTGATGAAGTTTTCGTTGGCCTGTACCGCCTCGGTTTTAAATCATTCGGGCCCGTTCTTGGTGTCTATCCGGATATCGCCGTCTATGCAAAAATACTCACAGGCGGCGTCCTCCCCCTTGCCGTAACGCTTGCCTCTGAGCGCGTGTTCCATGCCTTCAACGGACAATCGAAAGTGAACGCCCTTTTACACGGTCACAGCTACACCGCGCACGCGGTAGGCTGTCAGGTTGCAAACGCGACCCTGGACATGATCGAGAAACTTTCTCAACAAGACGCATGGCGTTCAGCACGAGGAAAATGGACCTGTGACGCGCGGCCGGAAGCACCCGTGGTTTGGAGCGTCTGGGACCCGGGCTTTGTCAAGTCCATCTCAAGTCTCGATGTCGTGGACGAGGCGATGGCGATGGGGACCGTTCTTGTGATCAAATTCAAAGATGACAGCGCTGGTAAGGTCCCAACCAATGGTAGTGCAACGTCTTGCTGAGCTCAGGTTACAGGTTACGCTTCCCAAACCGCCCAAGGGTTCCTTCGATCCATCGACAACCCCGCTAGCGATGATGGAATCCTGAGTTCGGCTCCTGGTGGTGCACCGTTTGGGATACATTACAGGACGCTGGGTAACGTCGCGTATTTCATGACCAGCCTCAATACGCCGCCACAGACGATAGAGGAGGTAGAAAATAGACTTTGGAAAACGCTATCTGCAGCGCATGTAACTCTATTTTAGGCGAAACAAAAACGCGTTTATACCGCACCGCTTCCCCTTGGGGATTTTTGTCCGCCTCCTTTCAGAGAGCTTGTTTATTTTACACCGGGTGAAGACTGCACGTCAGGGTATCCCACAGATCGCATGTATGTACATCCCCACTAGTGTCGACACGATTCGAGAACGATGCCCTGAGCCGATGTTGAACCAGCCAAGGCCCCCATCTGTCACATCATCGTTCCTCCTTGGCCCCACACGAGTTTCTCATGTGCCTCTGGAGGGAATCCTGGCGGGCAAAGGACGTTCCGCAGCCCTTGCACGCTGTTGTAATGTGCAAGTGTACGGTAATAATGTGCCTCGCGATACTCTCTGATTTGAGTTCTTTTGTGCATCCGAGCCAACGACATTTTAGTGTGGATTTTCCGCCAGCCGAAGTGAGGTTGTGAGTTTTGCTGAGATGGCGGGAAACGTAGTGCTTCAGATTGTCGCCCGCTGGATAATGTGTGTTGCACGGTGATCCGTTGACAGACCATTCACACTTGTGAACAGAGTCGTTGCTGGGCTACAACCGTGACAATTGAGTCATTCGTCAATGTGTAGTGAACAGGGACCTACATCTTCGTGGGGGCTTTGCGGAGTGCTCTGACTATGAGAGCCAAGGTCGAACGAGTTGAAGACCCCACAGGAAACATGTCCCGTAGCGGTCAACTCTTTCATGAGGGAATCACAGGGACCGAAATTCTGCATCAACGGATAAAGGTCTTCTGTCCACAAATGGCTCGGAACCGGGGGTAGTCCGGAGAGATCAGAAAACGGCACAACATCTCCTGTCGTCACAGCTTGGTTGAAATCAAATGTCGAGGGTGGAAATTGCACTGCATTCTGAAACCAATCTATTGGTATGCTGCATGTTCCTGCGTGTGTTGTGAGATGATGAATTTGCTTCACGCTTGCAAAATGGGGTTTACCTCGCGTGCACCAATCTTGGTGTGGTGATTGGCAAGAGTTGATGAAACCACAGTCATCTCCGGTATCAGGAATAAGTTCAAGCGCCTCTGCGTGGCTGGGTCTGTAACGCATTTTTAGTTGGCACCCTTGTTTTTGTGTGACGTAGGAGAGTCTTACTCGTTGTAGGCCGAAAATGACGCCCCCGGGGTAAGATGTTCCGGAATATGATGGTGATTGTCCGTGGCGTCTTGCCATAGCATGTGGTATACACTGGCGCTGGCCAACAGTGACCAGTCACGGAAGTCCATTGAATGTATGGGGCGGAAATCAGTATTATTGATGTCTCTGGGAACAGTAGTATCCATGAGAGGAGTGGAGGAGCGACGGGTGAGTGAACGAGACCAAAAAATACGCTTACTTTTATAACCTCACCATCTCTGAGCATACTTCCTTGAAGGCTGGCTGTCGTCATTGAGCCTGCCAATAGACTCGGTTCTAGAACGGGCATGCGCGAGATACGGAGCGCTTGCCATTACGGTCCGATACCGTGCTCTAACATTAGCTTGGCACTACCGTAGAGTCTGCACGGAAGCATGTTTCTAAAAATTCTGGGACTAGGGTAAAACCCGTCGAAAAAAACGACATATCGAACGCACCTCGTCTTGGTCCAACTTGAAGTCACGGTTGTGCGCATCACGCAGCTTGCAGGCCAGCGCTGGAACTTTTCGGGTCGGACCATCAGATCTCCCAACGAGAGACGACTGGCACAGCAAGCCAGGAAGTCGTAACGATCCTGTTGGTGTGTTCCAAAGATACGTCAAATTTGCGTTAAATGTACCAATTGAACCCGATGCCGAATGATCAAGATCAAATGACGCAGGAGTCGCTTCATTTTAGCGACACAGCTTGCCAAGGAACACTCCAACACCGGAGATTCGTCGGCCAGTTGGCGAGCTCCATGTGTTCAATCATGCCAACCGAAATGATGGGAATGTGAATTACCATTGGCAGCCTGATGGCTTGCCAACAAAGATAAGATATACATGAGGCCAGTAAAGCTATGTCAATTCCAAAAGCTCGTGTGAATTAACGTATCCAAGAAGTCGGGGTATGACCGTATCATACATGCATGCCGACTCATCTTGATGAACCGCAGTTTGGTACGTCCCTAAAGGAGCGTGTCAATGGTGTTTCGGAAGGGAGCGCCGACGCAGCCACTCACAGGCAGACAGTGTCACCTAGTTGTCCGGGTGCTTTTTCGAAACATGCTGCTCCTTCGTATAGTTACGGGTGAACCGCTCAAAGCAGTTTGGGCATGTATACCTCCATTCGAGATGTTTTTCTTGGACATGCCTCATCAAGCTCTCTTTCTTCATTTCGGCAAAGCAACCGAGCCAGAAACATCTCAACACTGCTCTTTCTGGACCAATGACACCGTGACAAGTGCGCAAATGATCAGAAAATTCGTGGCCGAGGACGAGCGAGCCACACTCGTTGACTTTGTCTATCGCCCAACCACAACGATGGTAGCAGTGTTGGGGTTGGGTTGCGAGTGGTGCATAGTGCAAGAGCCTCGCGGTGTCCTGAAGTCAATACAGTCAATATACACCCCTCATCAATTCGCAAAGACTGTACCTCATCCGTGAAGTCAAGGTTGAAACCGAAGCGCGGGTCAAGAGCCATAGTAATTATGGGCAGCGAGGAAATTAGAGAACGACGAGAGAGTGATGTAGGCACAAATGTGTCGCCGATGCATCATCTGGAGGAGTCCCTTTGGTATTTATTCGTTCAGAAACTATCGTGGAGGGCTCCCCAAACTGGCTATGTGAAGGGGTAGATGGATGGAGGTCAAAGAAGTATGACATCCATTGGCACCGGAGCGCATCATGGCCGTTGGTTGAATGACCGGGAGGCGGGACGAAGATCTAGAAGGCCCTGTTACACCATTTTGAGCCACGTAAATGAACGCTGTAGATCGATTGCCCTTGTATTTTGCAACGGCTGGACACCGCAGTTATCAAATCACGTTGACCTGGTGTATAATATTCAACATACCATTCGTGACACCCTTGAAAAACGCCAGTCATACCATCCAGTGTCAGGGATATCCCGACCAGATAGTCATTTTCCGGCCCATCACGGATGTCGGAAACACAGCTCAAGGTGAAGTAGAGTAAGGCCGGTTGCAGGAGGCATTTGCATCACAACCCTAAAGGCTTCGAGGGTGTAAATTACGCTGATATGAAAAGTTGACCAAGCTCAGAGTCGACCACACCCGCAAAGTAAGATGCCAATACGCCCGGTAAGAGTGACTTACTAACCAACTCCTGCAAAAAAAATTGCGCTCTGAGACCACGATCGGCTGTTTCCACGATATCTTGGACTGAATTGGTTTGACCATGCATTGGTAGCACAACATTTCCTGTAAACTGAATATGTCAGAAACGCGGAATTACACCGCTTGGAATGGCGAAAAACCAAGGGTCTCTCGCAATCACAATCATGTCATAGTGACAACATTTGTTCGGCCATCCTGATCGCAGTCTCAGATCTTGGACTGTATTCCATGCCTTCATCGCCAACAAAAAATATCGGTAACCAAACCATGACCGAGCGCTCGTAAACGCTGGGAAGGTATTTCGAATCCTCGGACGATCGATCATTGGTATGTTGTCCAAGTTAGCGTAAGCAGCTGGAGAATCGGAGGAAATAAGCCTTGAAGAACACAACGTGGGATTCATACCATGATCGATGGATGAAGAAAAGGTCATACCAGTCACATATATGGACCTTGGACCTCGGTGGAAGTTGTTCCCTTCCGAGCTCAGAGGGGTGTTATCGTGGCTTGTCTCCAGTGCTCCCGGCTCGGGAAGAATAATAAAAACCGAGATCCTCCCTTTTGCCTTGTTGAGCAGGGCTTTGACATGAAAAGCAACGTTGAGGCAAGGCGAGTGGGACATTTTCGCGATCAATCATGATGGACCTGAGTAGACGTGGAGCCCCGTGGGACTTGCATACAATGGAACACCGTTTCCATTTCTAACTTCCAAGGTGCATCTCGAGCTCGAGCCCGTCATATTGCCACTAACCAGCCCATCATTGACACGGCAGTCCTACACTCTACTCGCAATATTTCCGTTGACTTGCCTCAACGATGAAAGATACAACCCAGATGGACCTCACAGTGTTACCCTGGAATGACAAGTCAAGGTTTCGCTCAGGGTAGTGGGTCACATCAACAGACTCGATCGAGTTTGCACAGTTTGTTCGAGTGGCAAACCCTTAAAGTCAACCAGTCGCCACGCGTTGACCCGTTGTAGCCCCAGTAGGAAGGGACTCCATCCCCTTCCATTCCCCTCCCACTCTCTCCCATCACGCCCACTGCTGTGGCGGCCACGATGTCGATAATCTGGTCCTCGAACCTTCAAGTTTCCCAGTCAGCAACCATGCAATTCGATCTGCGAACTCCTCAACAAGGGACATGGCCTTGGGGACGCTCTCCATTAGGTGGTCCACATTGATGGGATTGGTGGTTGGAGTGCATTCCTGTTTTGGCAGTGCAGGTCCTTCTTTGGGACGTTACTTACGATGGGGATCTTGATCCGAGCTTGCGTATGGAGGGTAGGTGGCGGGCACTATAGTAACAAAAACTTGCGAGGTTGCTCCCACTTGGAACCGTCGAGCTCCTGTGCTTCGGACCGGTGTGGTAGGGTCGGGGCAAATTCCACAAGCTCGGAAAATTAACCAGGCGAGGACCACTGGCAGCACCGGTATTGCCCCTTTTTACGCAATGTTGACCTTTTTGTTCTTTTGATTAGATTGTCCACCATAATCTCTAGCGGTCCACCCTCGGGTATGACTATAGGATCTCGCTTTATTCATACCCTATAATTGGCGGTACCTTCTCCTCGGTGTGCATATTCATGAAAAATCAACAAGGGGAGTGTTACGGAGTTTTGTCTTGGCCGGTGGGTGTGCTTCTCGGACTCGTGCTCACTGCTCTCCAACGCACTCGTCGGCGTTTGTGATAGCCGAGAAGACGTGGTCCACCAGCTGCATTCTCCGTGCATAAAATTGGTCAACATATTATTCTCTACACGGTTCCAATCGGCTGATGTCGGAACATTCGTTGGCTTGCTGAACTTAAAATTGAACACGAATCTGATATGAAGGCCACGAACCGACTCCATAATACGTTTCACACAGGTCCTGCCAATGTACAAGTATAGTTTAGCTTCTCCAGTACTGCGCCAAGTCATGAATCCGATCGAGCACGACCGTAAAGTACGAGGTCTCGTTTAGCAGCGCCTCAAAGTGTTTGATTGCTTCCTCTTCCGTGAGATCTAACCGGAACTTGTCCTGGATTTGTTCGTGGACATCGCGATGCTTGATGTCCGGAATGTTGGCATCGACCATCAGAGCGACCAGATTCAAAATGAGATTGGCGCTCTTGCGCAGGATGGTGAATGCTGTGAAACAAAAATTCTTAAAACGTGCATAGTGCGTGGATTGTGCGCCACCCATGCCATCAACCATCTCCTTGCATACTTTCACGGGAGGTGGGAATGGTTTGGGATCACGGCCCAGGATATAACCAAAGTCAACTGTGAATCAATACAAATTAGCAGCATATAACAAGAGAAGAATGTTGGGTAATACCGTGAAAGAAATGCCCTGCAAGTGGCGGTCTTTCAGCATACTTTCCAAAACAGACACGGTTTCAAGGAAAAACGGACCGTCAGGTGTGACTAATAAATTATCCAAATGGCGGTCTCCAACCCCAAGCAGATACGTGACCACGCAATATCCAGCTGCAGCGTTGGTCAATGGCTGTCTCAGACCATGCAACCAAGAGATACATACCGCAACTGCGGACAAACGTGTCAATGACACTCGGCTCCACGCCATACGTGCCCACGCTTCCCTCGTCCGGATGGCTTGCGCGCAGGTAGTTGAGCAGCGTTCCGTGCTCGCTGACGATCGCCGCTATCGTCTTGCTGGGAATAAACTGGGCCATACCCTGCAATGGGCCAGTAGCCAGGACATCGTATGGAATCAGTTTCAAGTCCAGATTCTCCTTTCGTAATAATTGATCCATGAGCGTAAAAAGCTGCAATACTAGTTGGTCTTGTCGCATGTCGTCTCCGTCTTTGAATATGACTGGGTATTCCGAACCATCCACGCATTGGAAATAGAGCAAGAACGGAAATTGATTGGATTTGAACACCGAGGACTTCTCCGCGTGAATCCCCGTGATCTCGATTCGGGCGTTGAGAGGTAGGGGGAGCGGAGGAATATTGATAAGACCGTTCTTTAAGTCGTTTATGAACGACCGCAGTTTTTCGATCTTTTTTGGCCGAGGGTCTTTTGAAGTCCTAATGTCTCTTGCACGTTTTGCCAATGTCTCGACCATGATCCCCTGTCTTCGCATGAGCTCGCGGCGTTCACTACCACCTTCCGACTAAAGCGAGCATGAATGGCCAGCTCACCACGAGAACGAGGATGTGCGCACCTCAAGTATCTTGCTTAGAAACTTGAACACAACTCTTCCGTACATTTTCGCCACCATTCTATCTTCAAGAGCTACCTCAACCATGAGGTACCAATACAATCGGTTGCCCAGTACATGGTTCTTCACTCCACGAGTAATCAAGAAGTCGGAGAGTCCACTGTCATCATATGATATTGCATTCGTCGTCGACCGTGACGACCGCTGATCACTCGCAGTACTCTCAAACTTGAGCGCTTGAACGAGTTGGAGTAGATACAGCATGAGTTCCTGAAATAATGGCCGCTAATGAGTACCAATATCAATCACGGGAGATAGTATGTTCACCTCGTCGTCAGCGCGATTCAGCTGTCTGACTGCGAATGCTCTCACGCGCGAGTCCACCGTGTTAGGACCAAGTAGCTCAAGAGCATCATCGGTATCTACCTCCGTCCACATAGGCAATAACTCTTCGACCGCTTGCTTGACTTCCGACTGATCTCTCCAAGTTACCGATTTCAAGAACTTGGTCAGTCCACGCTTGTCTCTGGTGAGATAAAAACGGAACTTCCAGATCAAGTCTTTCTCTTCCGAAGTAAGAGGTTGCGATGGAGGATAGTTAAGAATTTCCTGGAAAAATGATGTTGGTGAAATGCGTGTAAAATGAAGGCCCGAAGACTCACCCCAAGTTCGTCTCTGATCTTGGCATTTGGTTTGAGTTCTCTGTCATATGGACTGCTCCGATGGCTTCGGACCAAACGACGATGCTTGTCTTCTACGGGGTTCTCGCGTGCCATCTCGGGATCCAGAACTGCCCAGAAGTGAGGATCAGTCGCGAAGGAGGGTGGAAGCACGGGTGCAGCGGGCGTTTGCGCAATCGTTGCTGGTGCAGTAGCAGTTGATGGCATATTTTGTGTTTCCTGTCCACGATCCCGTCAGTCTTGCGGTCCATATCAAGTTTCGGTATACTTGCAGGTTCGCTGAAGATCACCGGAAAGTCGAAGCGAGGCATATCGATGTACAAGAACATGTTTTCCGACTTTGCGGTCTCAGCCTGTTGTAGTTAGTCTTGTCCAGAGCGATATTGCGATTCTAAGCAAGTACCTACTGCATGTATCTCCTCCATCCTCCGAAATGCCATCTTATCGAGCCAGTCCGACTTTGGAAGATCCCCTCGTTCATACTTCTTCACGAGCTACGAATGTGAACGTGGGGGTGATTAAAGCCGTATAGATTGATGAAATACACGCACCTTTTCTAATCGTCCCATTTCATCTCTCATGCCCAATTTGCTCGGCGTGGTGGTCTCCATGGACCCATCTGCTTCCTTGCCAGGCCATAACAAAAGCCGGTGTTTACCTCTTCGCAGGGTCCTGGTCCACGATGAACGGCAGATACATAAATCGAGGGCACCAACCTACCATTTCTTTCCAAACAGCCTGAAAGTCGTGCCACCCACCGGGACAGCCGAACGTGGCCTTCCAATATCCCACACAGTAAAAGTAATTTGTGAGCTCAGCGGCAAATCGCAATATCGTATAGGGAGTGTAATCCATTCATTCCAGCTGCACCCGTAAGTTAGATAGACATAATGGTCTCTCAGAAGCACATACGTATAGGTGGACTTGAATGCTTTGAAGCCCGTCCTGAAGGGAATTGTCAATGGTTTGTTGTCAGCTACCAGCTGGCAGGTGACATAGAGATCTGAAAGCGACCTGTCTTGATATCAGTCCAGCTGCAAGGAAGGAATGTTATAGGGGAGTGTCGTACGAGGATTGAGCGCCGTGAAACCTCAGTTCTGGGTTCTCTAGTACATCCGAGATTGACTTTCGTGGCCTTGTCCCTTCTAGTTGTGATCTGCGTCAGACGTTCGTTGCACATAAGTGGTTTGAACATGGCAAGCCAGAATTTGTGCGTACATCCGAAAGGTCAGTGGTAGTTTTAGGTCGGAAAGCTTGGCAAACGTGATATCGTCCCGATTGTCCTTGTCCATGGCCCTCGAGGTTTGACTGGTTTCCGTGATAGCCATAATCGTGAGAGAATGACACTTTATGCAGAACCCAACCCTAACCTTACAAAAGGGTTTAAATGTTATCCAAAGTTAGCAATAGTGTACATGTAATTATCTAGCTCAACTACATGCTTTTGACTGAGTACAAAGCAGCGTACTCAAAGTGTGATAAAAACGGTGGCCATGGTATCAGCATCACCAATTGCTATACATCTACTCAGCCTTGTAGTCAGGGCGCAAGGAACGGACAACTTTGCCTGGACAGGGCAAATTGAGCAACGGCACGCTAGTGGCATAATCAAATAAGGATCTTACCAGCTCTCCAAATCTCCTGGTCATCAATCTCCTTGAGCTCCTTTGCAAGGTCTTGACGGTAAGTCGCACGGCCGTTGAACTCCAACGACTTGCGAGTCTCAGTGCCATTCTTAACGCTCTCGTAAAGTTGCTCGAAGATGGGGAGGTTCGTCTTTTCGAATATAGGAGCCCAATCGAGCGCTCCACGACGGGCAGTGGTAGAGCAAGCATTGTACATGTAGTCCATGCTGTTGGTAGACAAACGACCCGTTTGACATGCAGAATTGCAATGTAAGCATGAATACTCACCCTTTCTGACCAATCAAAGGATAGAGAGACTGAGTAGCCTCCTCGACGGTCTCGTTGAATGCCTCCGAAGGCGTGTGACCATTGGCACGGAGAACCTTGTATTGAGCACAGAATAATCCCTCTATTTGTCACCTGAGAGTGTGTCTAGACAATGCCAACAAAGGGACTTACGGATGGCACCCATGAGCTATTCAAGCTAGTGAGTATGGCGGCGTATGGAATATGAATGGTTGAGACATACCACGCCTCGTTCACCGTACAAGTCAGAGTAGACTTCCTTCTCAAAAGTCGTTTCGTACATGTAGCCAGAGCCAATGCCAACACCGAGAGCAACAGCCTTCTCTTTTGCCTTGCCTGTGACGTCTTGGAAGACGGCAATACTGGAGTTAATACCCCTACCCTCCTTAAAAAGAGTTCGGACGGTGCGACCTGAGCCCTTTGGTGCGACAAGGATAACATCAACATCAGGAGGAGGGATAACATGAGTGTCATCCTTGTAGACGATAGAGAATCCGTGCGAGAAGTAGAGTGTCTTGCCCTTTGTAATAAGTGGTGCAACGGTGGGCCAAGTCTGGGATTGGGCGGCATCGGAGAGCAGGTTCATGATGATTGTGCCACGGTCAATGGCCTCTTCGATGGAGAACAAGGTTTCACCTGGTATCTATCAATAAAAGTGAGAATGTGTAGAGAAGCGGGGAAGGGAAGGACTGACCCAGCCATCCTCGCGAGCTTGTTTCCAGCTCTCGCCGTCCTTGCGGACACCGACGATGACATTAAGGCCGTTGTCACGAGCATTCAAGCCCTGGCCATGGCCTTGAGAACCGTAACCGATGAGGGCGAGGGTGTCATTTTTGAAGTAGTCGTGAAGCTTGGCGAGCGGCCAGTCACTGCGCTCATAGACGACCTCATTCGAGCCCGCGAAGTTGAGGGTCTTGACGCCGCGCGCATGGAGGGTCTTGAGCACCGTGTCAGCTACAACGAAGCGATTTTTTTTTGAGATGAAAATTTACCTGGACAGCGGGGTGGGGAGCGGCAGAGGAGCGGGCGAGGAGGGAGAAGGAAGCGTGTACGGCGCGGGGAGCGCGACGAGCAAGGGCAGGGAGAGCGCGCGAGGAGAGACGTGATGCGATTGAGGCCATCGTTTGAAGTCAAGAAGCTCGAGTCAATTATCGCGTCTTTTTCAATCAAACGCAGCCGATTAATATCCGAAGATGGCCGAACAAATCCGTAAATCGCTACTACTTACACCTCACTCAACTTTTTTCGCTTCCTGACCGAACACGATCTCGTCCACCGCCTGCTTTTTCCCCTGCGCGCTCAGCACCAAACCCCACAACGGTGTGTACAACGGAGTGAACATCCCAACACGCTCCCGATACGCCTTGTACGCGACAGGATACTTGGACAATGAAATCGACTCCGTCAACCTGGTGGACGCAAGAAACAGCGTGCACAGCACAAGACTTGGAAGGAGAGGTGCCAGCGATTTTAACGACGTTGGCCATTCTTGTCCCCACGGCCCATCTGCGCATACCAGCGGAATCAAGTTGGTGATGACCTAGCCACACCGCTGTCACGTCAGTCAATCCCAACCATCTATCCGCATTACGACATACCCAGAAACTCTGTTCGCAGAAAAAGTTGGGGTGCCTGGACCACGCCCACAATCCCCTACTTACGAATCCCCTTTCTGCATCCCGCTTCGTCCAGGCAATACGGGCTCCAAACCACTCATTTGGGTTCAATTTACCAGAACGCTTGAACGTCTGGTACGAATACTGCTGATTGTCCGCGATGAATTCGATCAAAACTGTGAGAAATCCAAGTGCGCCAAGAACATAATCGGAAACACCCAAGGCCGTGTGTGGCTGAGTGACGGCGATCTTCGTGGGAACACCCAATAGAAAGAGGATAATATTCTGAGTCACCGCTGGACAGCGCAGTGAGCGTCTTGTTGTGTAGCGACATTTGAACATACCGATGAAAGTGAAGTTAAGGACCTGGAACAACCAAGGAGGGATTCCGTCGCGGACAATTTTCCAACGGTAGTCCTCATCACTCCTGATCAAACAAGGCATGCAGTGGGTTATACGTTGGCTCAGCTGGCAGGCACTGGCACTTACAAAGCGAAAAGTCCTCGCCTCCATGTATTGTATGCGAGCCTACGCGCGATACTTAAAGGTCATGTGATTTGTATAGGGGTCATCGACGCACCTGATCATCCAAGTTACCTGTACCTGTCATCAGACTTGGTTACAGTGAATATACTTGGAGACCACTTACAACCAGAGCGAGCATGAGTAGTGCACGGGGACTGAAACTGCCCACGTAAGATTCGTCAACTGTTTCGGGAGTGTATGGAATAAGGAGCGTCTGGAAAGTACGGGGCCAGAGCGGGAGAAGGGCATAGTATGCAGAGTAGATGGCGGGAAGCACAACCCAGAGTCTGTCTACCTGAGAGACGTTTCCGGTCAGGAGGGATAAGACATATGCAACCAGTGTCGTTCCAAAACAAAACCGGACTGGCCAAACGAATAGTGGTGCTTTCTCGTTGAGTGTATCCATCTTCAATGTTGTTGATTAAATTCAAGCGTAGTAACCCCTCAAAGATATATACCGCCATATTCAAACTCAGCTTTGACATACGTAAGCCACAAACCACAATGATATATGTAAGCGATCACGTGTTGCGTGATGTGAGTTCCTTGTTTACACTTGTTATTTTTCAAAGCTCTTGCCATAATTGGTTACTCCAAACGCAACTCATCTTGTCATCTTCCCGCCATGTCCACCAGCGTCCTCTTCTCCACGTTCCCGCCTTTCCCCACGTTATCTCTCCGCGTCCCCTCAGAAACGCGCGTACATGATCTCTACGATCTTCTCTGCGCTCGTTATCCAGATCTACCTGCCTCCGATGAGCTGCATATCACCCCACATACCGGCTCACTCACCCCGTACACATCTGTTTCAGAGCTCCATGGTGATTCGTCTGATCTCGTCATTCTGCGGATTGTCCCACGTCTCCGCGGTGGAAAGGGCGGTTTTGGCTCACAGCTCCGTGCCGCCGGAGGTCGTATGAGTAGTCAGAAGACGAACAATAACGATTCGTGCAGGGATCTCAGTGGCCGCAGGCTAAGTACTATAAAGACTGCCAAACGGTATTTCATTTCCTCGTTTCATTGCCACACGTGTCTAACCTTTACATGTAGCCTTGTCGACTATATGGAAAATGAAGAAGAGCGCAAGAAAGCCGCCGCCGAAACCAAAAAGGCTAGGCTGGAAACCCTTGAAAGAAAGATCGCTTCAACAGATCCCGAATCGTCGGCTGGGAAGAAACATCGTTTTGATGATACCGAATACTTGGAAGAGAGTCAAGAAATCATTGATAGTGTAAAATCCGCTGTTTCTGCAGGTTAGTACATTTCTCCGAACCGTGGATATGTCACTGAGTGAACCCTTGCTAGGCTTGCTCAAGAAGAAGAAAAAGGCCAAGACCAACCACTCTTCGAGTCCTCCAAACACCGCGAATGCACCCTCGGAAGATCGAAAGGACCTCGCTGCTGCAGGTGCCGAGAAAGTAACAACGTCCACCATGAATGCACCTGTCACTGTGACTGCTCCGGCATAGTCTGGAAGTTTGTTATTCATATGCTTTACGTAGTGGGATATATTTCGTGCATGATGGCGAGTAGGACCAAATGAGTTGAGCTTTCAAGTTCAGCGGTTGCCTTCACTGATCGGTATGACCTACATTCGCGTTATATGATAAAGTATACTCTTCGAGATGCGCGCCAAAATAAGATACCAAGCAGGAAGTATGGAATAGCTAACACGCCAGGATGATGACCATGTCATGCTATTTAAGCGCGTGGAACATATGAGCAAGTTTCCTCCTGGTCAGTCCTTGCTCGATCGCTGTGGTCTCACAACACGAAGATGGGTATTTTTTCGGGTTCCAGTGACGAAAACGATTTCTGAGCATACAATTAAGAACAAGCATTCCAAGACCACACAAATGGTGATCAGCATACCCGAAGATCATTGCACCTCACCGACCTGCGCAACGCTCCTGCCTTGGTTCCAGTAGCAGTCGAGTCTGATAGACCCAATTCGAGCGACCAATGGGATAGATCCGAGCATGAGTCGCTGTAGTCTGTTATCAACTGCAAGTTCTGCATGTTCAAGAGTCAGAAAAGAGGTACAATAGTGAAAGAGAAGTACCGAACCCTTAGGTCCCCATGATTCCTGACTCTGCGAAGACCACGGACTATTGTGGGTGATGTTCGACTCTCCTCCACGTCAATGCTAGCCACCATTGAAGAATCTGCGGACGACGTGTTTGTCTCAGAGGTCTCCGTCTTGAGAGGTGAAGGATTTGTGATGAATCTCTCCTCATCCACATTGGTGGAATCGGTAGGACTGTCAGCGGCGAAGTGAGCGGAAAGTTTTGGGACGGGAACCGCCAAAGCCTCCGAAACATATGCAAAGTGAGCATCCATCCTCGCCTGCTTCTCCCTCTCCACCTCATCGGTCCAGTCTAGAATGTCGTCCGAGTCAAGAGAAAAAGCCGCAAACTCGGCCGCGAGCATCGCGTCGTATTTCGCCTCAGAGTCGCTTGTCCTCAAGGGCACGCACGAGCTAGTCATGGCGAGTCTGTTGGGCTCCAAGTGCATCCCTTCAACATCCGCCTTTGGGTTTCCGAGTTGCTCCTCGTTTGTATGAAGCTTGTTGAGAAGTGCTGTAGAGGGAGGGGTGGATTGGCAATGCGGAGCTGTAAAGAGGTGCACCGATGACGACGGAGACGGAACTTCAGCGACGCTTCGCAAGATAAAGATGAAGTCTTCGCCGTGGTCGTCCACTACGCGTTCGCCATACGTGACGAGGGGAGCGGTTGTCTGCAATCCGGTTTGCCCCCGGGGGAGTGAGTCGAATACCGTGACAGTGCGGGCTCTTGAAATAGCACTTTGAGAGATTGACGTCAGCAACAGAGATGTATGCATATCCCAACGTTGGTGGACACTAGAGACGGCGAATGCGCGGAGGTTCGAAACATGCGGAGAGACATGATCACTCGTCTTGAATAATTTGATGATGTTACCCCCCACCAATCTGACCTTGGAGAGAATCTTCTTTGCTCGGATATCCGTACGCATATCGAGGAGCGAAGATGATCGGACTACTTTCTAACGCAGGAATGTCAAATGTCAACAGTTCGCTGAAACAGTCCTACTCGCCGTGCTCATTGACCGCTTTGGCTTGAATGGGATGTCGTCTGTGATGGTGATGGTGAGCTGGACGATCTTCTTACCGTCGTTGAGACCCGGGGTAGGACAGTCGGGGGCGTGCACTTCTTGATCCTTCTTGCACTTCTCGAAGATCACGGTCTGAAAGTTGAAGGGGTTGATGGAGATATTCATGACGACGTATGTAGCTATGATGCAAGCGGGAGATTATGACGAGCGGGGACTCGAGTCAGTCTTATAGGCATGTGAGGCGTCAGCCGCTAATGACGTTCAGCTGTCGGGCCAGTGCGGTTCGGAAACCGCACATCGTGATGTAGGGGACAGATTGCCAAGCTGTTAGCAGCAGCAAATTAAGCGGGTAAGAGGAATTGATTTTCATCCAATGAAATCTCGGGTATTCCGTGACGACTCGCGATTCGCTCGGTGCGCAATGTGCGGTGACAATCTCAGCATTCACTTTGTTCTGAGAAAAAAGCTCGTATAGGGCGCAACGACTTCTTTTTGTGAGACGCACAGTGGCGAGACTGGTCGGTCTTCCGGCTAACGTCGTACGGCGAATAAGGTTTCAATGTCCTCAAGAGTGTCGTGCATGTGAGCCGAAGTTGTGGTTTACCCGAAAAACAAACCACTGTGGTATGCGATTAACATCAGGTCTCTCGCCCTTGAGGCGGGCCCGTTTGTTCGCGACTGTCTCTTCCATTCCACAAACTATCATCGAAAAGGTCGTGCAAAAGTATGCAGTCGATCTTCCAAATGGAAAGGCGGTCAAAGCGGGTGACTATGTCATGATCCGTCCAGAGCATGTCATGACGCACGATAACACTGGGCCAGTCATCTCCAAGTATGCATATCTTATGTCTCTGCCCTCTCTTTGTTAACGCTGCGTTTCTTGCAGGTTCAAGTCCCTGGGTGCTACAAAGATCACAGACCCAAGGCAACTTGTTTTCACCCTCGACCATGATGTCCAAAACAAATCCGATAAAAACCTCGCAAAATACTTCGCCATCGAGTCATTTGCCCGCCAGCATCGTGTCGACTTCTTCCCCGCTGGGCGGGGCATTGGTCACCAGATCCTCGTCGAGGAGGGATATGCCTTTCCCTATACCCTTACCGTTGCCAGCGACAGTCACAGCAACATGTATGGTGGTGTCGCTTGCGTCGGCACTCCGATCGTTCGTACAGACGCAGCTGCACTCTGGGCAACCGGAAAGACTTGGTGGCAGGTCCCTCGCATGGTCAAGGTGGAACTCAGAGGCAAATTGGCCCCTGGAGTGACGGGCAAGGACGTCATCGTCGCTCTCTGCGGGTCCTTTAACAACGACGAGGTCCTAAATGCCGCTATCGAGTTCACGGGCGAAGGTGTAGCTTCTCTCTCAGTTAACGAGCGTCTCACCATCGCCAACATGACGACTGAATGGGGTGCCCTCGTTGGCGTTTTCCCCGTTGATCATACCCTTCTTAAGTGGTACGAAAAAACACTCCAGAGGGTCGAACTTCGTTCCTTCAGTGCAGGTACTTCTGGTATCCCCGCTCCCCCAGAACACCCTCGCATCAACCGACAACGTCTTGATGCGCTCATGGCTACCCACATCGCTTCGGATGCTGGTGCCTCGTACTCCTCACACCTCGTCTTCGACCTTTCCACGCTCGTCCCCCATATCTCAGGCCCAAACAGTGTCAAAATATCTACGCCCCTACCCAGCCTTGAAGAAGCCCGCATCCCCATCCAGAAAGCTTACCTCGTCAGCTGCACCAATTCACGCGTCTCAGACATCGCAGAGGCAGCAGCAGTCATGAAAGGAAACAAAGTTGCACCAGGAGTCGAGTTCTATATTGCTGCAGCGAGTTCGTTGGTTCAGCAAGAATCTGCAAGGCGCGGTCATTGGGGTACACTCGTCGCCTCTGGCGCCAAAGTTCTTCCCGCCGGATGCGGGCCTTGCATTGGTCTCGGCACGGGTCTTCTCCAGGAGGGTGAGACAGGAATCAGTGCTACAAACAGGAATTACAAGGGTCGCATGGGTCACCCTAAAGCGCAGGCATACTTGGCAAGTCCTGCGGTGGTTGCTGCCAGCGCCATCAAAGGGTATATATGCAGCCCCGACTCACTCGACCCTACCAGTCTACCCCCACCTGGTGCACCTACGTTTTACGTGGCCCCCTCAGAACCACTCGCTGCTTCACCTGATACTCCGGCCCAGATGGCAGACGAACCTCTCTTCCCTGGCTTCCCATCCATCTTTTCAGGTCGCTTGCTATTTGCACCTCAAGACAATCTCAACACGGATGCTCTCTACCCCGGAAAATATACCTACCAAGACGACATCACCCTTGAGCGACAAGCTCAGGTCGTCATGGAGAACTATGATCCTGACTTTGCAGCCACCGTGGCTTCGCTGAAGTCAGTCCAAAGCCAGCAACCTGGCGATGGTATCACAAAGGAGGGCATCATACTAGTGTCTGGGTATAATTTTGGCACAGGATCCTCTCGCGAGCAGGCTGCGACCGCACTCAAAGCTGCGGGTGTCCCTGTCGTGATCGCTGGCTCTTTTGGAGATATCTTCAAACGGAACGCCATCAACAACGGGCTCGTGTGTCTAGAGTGTCCAGAGCTCGTCAAGGATCTCACGGATGCCTACGCCAAGGACGGTAAACGTAGTGGTGGGGGTAAGAAGGGTGAGTTAACGGTAAACGAGGGTCACGACATACGGATCAATATGCGAAACGGGACTGTCGTCGTCAAGGGTTCCGGATACGACAAACAGTACGCAGTCCGTACCGTCAGTGCTAGCGTGCAAGAACTCTGGGTCTGTGGAGGGCTCGAAGGATATATCCTGAAATCTATTCGGTCGCAGTCATGACGGAGGTGTATTCACATGTATAACTATACATCAGGCATGTTTGTAAGGGAAATGTTCAGTAATTAAATGCTGCTGTTGCCATCGATCCGTAATGAGTGACTTTTCATGATCACAAACCGAGCTCGTACAAATGTGGCGGGTCCTCAAAACCCCTGCAGAAGGGGAATTGCTCTATTCCATTATACAACCGACACAGTACTGTTGAGTCTAGATGCTTCCATAGCTTGATACTGCTTCATTCGAAGATCGAGTAAATACGAGAGATCCCTCCCGGGAGGATATCGTTCATACGTTGTCGGCCTATCATAAACGATGCCCGCAACACAAATCTACGACCAAGAATCAGCCATGACCACTTGTCACGCTTTCACAGACTGCTATCTCTCACAAGGATATCGGCTGTTAAGCCTTTGATGGGAGAAGCGCAAGAACGGAGTCGATGGTGGCGATACAACACCGTCTCTGTCTCGTCGATCTTGACGATTTGATCGTTTGCGTTCTATCGAGTCGGCGATTCGTCGCAAGACAAGGGGACAAAAAAAATGCAACCTTCACCCCTCACGGACAAAGAGAATCAGCACTCACGTGGAGTTCCTCTGGGTACGGCCAGTCTTCGCTACCCCTCTGCACCAAGGGTTCTTTTCCGGACAGGGACGGGTCGAGGATGGCTTCGAGCGGATGATTGAAAATCCGATCCACCTCTCCGACGGAGGGTTTCAATGTGCAGAGAATGGTGGGATGCGCAAGGAATGCAACGACCGGCGTGACGATGAGTTGAGACTGAGAAAGAAACGGTCGGAGGGTACAGAGCGTATGAACATCAGGCGAGCTTAGAGGGAGTCCGACTTCCTCGTGAGCTTCTCTAAACTGCCGAGCGAGAGAAAAGAGAGGGTGTCAAGCAACAAAATTGGCGGGCGAGCAGACAGGAACGGAAAGAGGTATGGGGAATCTTACAGCTGTATAGATGAGATCCATATCGGTCTCATCTGCTTTTCCGCCTGGTAATGCTGTCTGTCCAGGATGAGCACGAAGAAGTTTAGAGCGTGTCGTGAGCAGGACTCGGAGCTCGCCCCCTTGCTCATAGAGTAGGACTAGCACAGCAGCTAGTTTCTTTCTCGGAATGCCCGATCTGCGGATGGAGTAATTGGTGAGCTCGATACCGAGAAGCTCGACGTGACCTACAAATCTTGGCAAAGAATGCCTTGTGCACGGAGTCGCTCGACAGCAACTCTAGTTCTTTCAGAAAGTGCATCTAATTCCATAGTTGTTGACGACGCTGGCGGTTGCAGGCCTTCGTTGAGTCACACAACCAGACTCGGAAATCCCGAGCACCATTTGGATACGGAAGAACTTGAACAACAATGCATTCAAAAAATACAGATAAATAGCAAAACAAAAAACAATCTGATACGGTATTGTATAACATAGATATCGTCTTTTCGAGGCGGATGGTCCATGGTAAAACTCACGTTCTGGCTTTCGGTCGCGGAATAAAAGAAGCTTGGTTTGCTGGCTTTGAAGGTCTTCGCGGTTGCGCTTCCGTGACACCATTCTCGTCCGCACTATCCAGTGCCCCTCCCTGTACGTATCCTGCACCCATAAACACGGGGGCACCCCCACCCCCACCATGTGCGAGAAAACCTTTCCGTTTGCTCTTCGTCCCTGTCGCAACGAACACGTCCTCTTCTTCTGTATCCAACTCGTCGTTACATTGATCAATGTCCGAAGAACGAGCTTCTGCACTACGTAGTTCTTCGTCGAGCGTCTGACGCCGCTTGTGGACTTTCTTGCGCTTGTTCTGGGAACTTGATCCCGAACCTGACGAAGCGGAGAGGTGGCTGTTTTGTTGCAACGAAGCTCGTGGGCGACCTTTCCCTGGCAATGTAGGTTTCACTTTGTGTTTGCTTGATTTGGATTTAGGGACAGGGATGAGTGAGAGAAACGGAACTGGTGCGGATTGTGGGAGTGCCTCATCATCGTCATCACTGATATCTGATTCCAGAGACGGGGAAATCTTTGGCTTTGGAGTCGCTCCTCGCTTGGTACGTGCCGGCGCCGAGGGTCTACGAGGAGTGGGGACGGGTATTGGAGATGTGGGGGGACGCTTTTTAAACAGATCAGAGGCACGGCGGGGTACGGAATCAGGACTGATAGATATGGGTTCTGGATGTGAATGTTCTGCCATTTCAACATCAATAACTTCTATCTGCTCTTCACGGACGCCTGCCTTGGATGCTTTTTGAGCTACAGCGTTGACTCTGGGTCCAGGTGGTGTTGATGGGATTCCGTCCTCAATACTGTTCTCGTCCCGGTCATTGTCCGAACAGAGCGAGGGTGTGGTTACATCAGTTTCGTTGGTTGACAGTGGGCGAGGCGGAAGAGAAAGATTTGATAGAAGTGATATTTCTAATGATGATGCAGCAGTTTGCTGGCTCGTTCCCGATGAAGGTTGGGAAGATGATTTCGTCATACGGCGCTTCGCTGTGTGATATTAGTTGGAAAATCAATGATCAGGACAAGGGATATGACATACATTGTACGTCTGTCAGGTCATCCACACCTAGTGCATCCGCCTTGCGCTTCTGGCCCGCCCGAACCTCCGATTCGTTTGGTGTTCCCAGTGCGGACAGTGCTAACGGTGCAGCCAGCGACGAACCAATTGGCACACGAAGATTTGCCAATGAGCGTCGACGTAGCAACTCCTTGGCACTGAGTTTGGCGGCAATCGTTGATGCGGAACTAGTTGCGCTGACGCTCTTGCTGAGACCCGATGGCCCAGCCACACCATCACCCCCCATCGCATTCGTACCAGAATCGACTCTTCTTAGCTTGACAGTCTTGATCTCATGCAAAAACGCAGCCATCTTCTCAGATGGGACGTTTACAGTAGGCTGGCCGTGCCTCTTCGTCTTATTGAGTCCCGGGTTGTTGATTGGTGCTTCGACGGGTGTCATCGCGTGCCGCAGAGAGGCACGAGCGGTTGCAAACATGGAAGTAGGAGTACAAGGCATCGTGTCGATGCGCAGTGGAAGGGGCGGCGGCGGAGGGGGCGGAGGGGGCGGCGGATCAAGGGAAGGAGGGGGAGATGACCGGACTTGGCTTTTGGAGAGCTATCAAGAGTTGAGTTTGACGTGGCATATAAACAAAAGTTGCCCACACCTCTTCCTTCAACCGTCTGACCTCTTCCTCAAGAGCCTTGATTCGCCGTTTATCTCGTTCGCGCTCATCCGAAGCCCGCCTGCTTTGGTTCCCGCCCAAACGTCTCTCGTGTTCGCGTTGCTCTTCCCGTGCAGCGTCCAACTCACGCTCTTTGGCATACACACCATCCTGCTCTGAACTTCCGCACACAATAAAATCCAGGTCGTCATCATGGCTATTGTCTCGCGCTCGCTCTTTACCTTTCCTAGAGGTGGAGAGTGGGGCGGAAGAGCTTGAAGTTGGGCGGCGCGGCGATGCCTCGTCGACAGAATGGGCTGAAGAAACGGGCCTGACCGGGGATGAATGAGGACTAGGTAACATGAGAGAAAAGTCTGCCACAGCGCCATCCGTTGCACTGAACTGATTTACTGCATCCTTGACTGACGCTACGGAACGAGTACGCCAAGGGGAGACATACTGATCAAGGGAAGGTGGATTGGGGTGTGCCGAGTCTGTGCTCGAGTGGGTCAGCGATTGTTCAGCCCCCGCCCCGCCCGAGTCAGATGGTTGGACAGAGATGGGAATAACTGAGACCGCTTGTGTGTATTCAGGTTGGTCTGGCAGAAGTGAAGGCGACCGTGGAAAGAGAGAGCCAGGCATAGTGAGTGACGGTTGTTTTTTCAACTTTGGCAACTGAGGTGCCAGAAACATCGTGGGTGGTTGAGGCGCAGTGAGTGAAGGTTGTTTTTTCAACTTTGGCTGCTGAGGGACCGGAAACATCGTGGATGGTTGAGGCGGAGGAGATTTTGAGCACTCCCGATCACTAGTTGGTGCTAACATACCGGTTCAACCTACGCCTGAAAAGTAAGCAATATGTGCCTACCTCGGTCGTTGTCGCCGAGATCGACATAGTGACGGTGTTGTCGGGCAGAATCTGTCGATTTGGAGCGTGGTTTTGAACGAGACAGACCGCGTTTGGAGCGTCTCTCGCTGCGTTCTCGGTGGTGTTGAGCCCTCGACGTGTACTTTGCTTCACCCTCACTCGCATTTCCACCCGAGTCTCGACGACGCCTCCTTCCCGAGCTCTTGACGCGCCCTGTTGATACAGTTTGGTTTACCTACCGAGAATACCGTGATCAGCATCGAAGAAATTCGGATAGAGTGCGACTGACTGGACCGGCCGACGTGGCATTGAGGATGAAGGAGTCGAATTCTCTCGAGACGAAGCTGAACACGTTTGAGAGGAGTCCGGTGGATGATTTGTCAGACTTTTGGATTTCGGGTATGCGTCGAGGAGCCATGTCAAGTGGACGAGGCAAACATCAGTCTGGACAAGCGCTCAACGTGAGACCAACCTCGGTCCCAATACAGTAGTCAACATCAACATCAACAACATTCAACGTCCCACGGCTCTAAAATACATGATAATAATTAAGAAAATGTGGGTTTCGCGCGTAAAGTGTGGTGAATAACGAGGTATATGGAGCAAGCAACGTTAGATCGATGCGTACAAGGAAAACTGTCCAACAACATTGCATAAGAGATAATTCTCATCTGTATCCCGAGTATGAATCATAGCTCGGCGGTGCAGTGTGTCCAGTCGCGGCCAAGGATGCCCGCACAGCTGCGTATGGATCTGCATACTGCATCGTCCGACTGATCCGTGGCGCATTCGGGTCTCCACTAGGTGGCGAGGCAAACGAACTTGACACGCCACCAAATCCTGAGGGTGCAGGGTCTGAGAATGCGCCATAGGCATCCAAAGATGGGCGCGACGCGGCCGCAGGAGGTGTCGCGTATCCGCTGGTCCGGGGTGCACTGCTCGAGTACACAGTGGTATTTGGCGCACTCATCGTGGTGGTGTTTGCAGACCAGCGGTTAGAGTCAGCAAATGGCGAGCTGGTAATGTCAGAATCATCGTAGGTGGATCGTCGAGGA
The DNA here is from genome assembly GCA_038089535.1 of Hemileccinum rubropunctum. Lineage (NCBI taxonomy): Eukaryota > Fungi > Basidiomycota > Agaricomycetes > Boletales > Boletaceae > Hemileccinum > Hemileccinum rubropunctum. Next base: position 69,626 of record JBBPLC010000079.1, read on the forward strand.
ACTGCGGCAGCCTGTGGAAGAGTCGATGTAACTTGGTTGGTTTGGGTCGAAGGTGGTGGCGCAGAGCCGACTGGCTGATAAGCGGTCGCCTGGGGTTCCTCCTCTTCCTCCTCGACTTCCTCGATATCTGGGCGAGTAAACGGTGGGTCCAGTGGACGACGGGTAGTTAGGTTACCCGATCGCCATTCCATGATGAGGAGAACGAGCGATGCAAGCCAAAAGCCTGGATTACATGTGAGTCAGTGCCAGGTTGAAGGCATGTGTTGTATGGATTACCAAAGGCGAGCCAGAAGAATATGCACCCCGCTTTCTTTGTGCTGCACCATGAGGGTAAGCCATTGATAAAATCCTGGCCCAGTGATGCGTGGGGGTCATTATTGGCATTTTTGCACCCCGGTTCTGTCCATGCTGAGATGGTGGTGATGAATCTAAATGCAATGCATGAGGAACGGGGATGTGAGTGGTGGTGTGAAACATGACGCACGCAATAAGAAGACTGAATGTACAGCCTGCACCCGTGAGAATAAACCCGACGCGTATCTCCTGGAGTGCTCGTGCAAGGCGACCGAATTTGTTGTACTTTTCGTAGACCACAGGAACAAACATCAAAAACAAGGAGAGGAAAATGCCAGAGATGGATACGAATAAAGCGAATCCGGTGAGGCCAGCTAGGTGAGAAAGTCAACCGCAGTTGTATGGGACGCGTAGGTGTGACGCACAAGGGCCGATGTTCCATTTTGCCTGAAAGCTGGCGACGCTGGCAAAACAAGCCATGGAGAGAAAGTTGAAAAAGGTTTGCGAGGTGTGAAAGATGATGGCTGGTTTGGAAATAATCATCTACGGAGGACAGACCGCGTCAATAGGGATGCAAAAGGGATGAAGAATGAAATGACCGCGAGCCATATGACCCATAAGAGGGGGACGAAGAGGAGAAAGACCAGCGTGCCCGACTGGTCCATACAAGCATCTGCAGAGAGCAGGAGACAAGGAAGAATTACGTAACAAACGTTGGAAACTTGAAGGACTCGTCGAGATTAAGATGCATGGCGACGAAACTGCAACGCGGCCAAGAACGAGACAAAAGGAAAGGAGGAGAACCTCACATCGTCCTGATATCTAACAACTCCGATTGTACCTCCTATACCACCAGATACGGACTTGGACATCACAGCGCTCTTCTTTTTGGGCAGGATGCGATCCAGTCCATCCTGCAAAGATTCTAGGAATGGCATGGTGATATCGGTGACAGAGAATGGGAAGAAAGAAAGGTGATGCGTTTGAGTTGGGACTTGAACGTTATTTACTTGTTGGCGATGCAAGGCAGCGCAGAAATGCGCAGTCGAACGTCGTCGCCGATGAGTCCATGTTTCCATTGCCCAGATCACGTGTGGTATTTATTACGTAACTAATCAAAATATGGCCCTCACCAAACCACCTCCGATAGCAGCACCTAACAAGACCCACCCCAAGTTAGCAAGTCGGCGATGGTCATAACGAACAACTTACCAGCACCAAAGCCAACACCGCCAGCAGCAGAGTTTGCCATCTGCACGTTGATCAGCGGAAATAACCTTGTGAATACGCTTGTCAATTACCGTGTTGCCCAGCCCACCAAACTTGCTCTTCTTCTCAGCCTGTCCCGACGCTTGCTGTAAACCGATCGAATTCACACCAGCTCCGTTCGGTGGTGGCGTATCAGTCCCGTGCAGCGCTGCTCCAAATGGATGGTATACTTTCGTCGCTGTCCCCGACGTCGCTGGTGCACCGGACTCGATTTTCTCGACATGATTAGAGGGAAAGAGTCCCTCCTTTCCACGTGCCCTGCCCACCCACCAGTCCCCATTCTTCTCCGCAATGATTTGGATCGTCTCACCCGCAGCAAACGACAGATCAGATGCTTCCTGTGCGTGTGAAATGGTCAGCTGCGGCTTGGATCTAGAAATAACTACTGTACAGCGCCGTCCTCATTGTAGCCCCAAAGTGTGCGGGCATACATTGCTGCGCCTTTCGATGGTGTTACTGCCACTTGTCTTGGCGGGGGAGGGACGGCGCGTCCGCCGACAGCTCTGACTTCCGTCGTGGTAGTGACACCCTGCACTGGGAGGCGTCCGATGATCGCCTTCATTGTAACCGCATCTTGAGCGGAGAGGTAGTTTTGTGATTCCAGAAAGGCAATATTGAGTTGCATCTGGTTTGCAATGTGTCCCAGCAGTGCCGTAGTTTGTTCGGACATGATGAATGGATGAGTGTGTGGTGGGTAGTTCAAGTGTACACCACACCATAAATACTCCCCCTGGCTGTGCTTGTACTATCAAAACCATCTACCTCTGCACGAGTACTCTAAATAAATTTAATCCCAATGTCGACGCTCATCATCACCACCGTTCCAAATTTCGTTTCTCCAGAGGAGCACAGAAATATCGTCGCATCGACACCCTCATCTTTCAACGATATCCCACCCGTCCTTCGTCACAAGGAAGAAAATGTCTCCGTAACTCTCGACCCTCCTCTTAGCGGATTGACCCCCGAGGACGGTGCCAACGGCGTGCTATTTATCATCGAGAGGTACGCAGATCGCTCTTCTCTCCATACATCGCCATTCACAATCTACAGTGCGCTCGTGTTCATGTCATCTACTGGCCGCGGATTCCAGGTCAAGTACCCCGCAATCACCCTTCACGCGATATCACGCGCAGAAGGAAATAGGCCATCTATATACTGTCAGCTCGATGAGACAGACACCACCTCTCCACCCGATGAGACATCCGAAGATGTCGCAGAGATGCGAGAATTGGTGATCGTACCCCAAAACTCTGATTCGCGTGCGTTTTCATCACCGTCACTCCTGCGAGTCTGTTTGAGAACCCCATTTTGCAGTGGAACCCATCTTCGAAGCCATGTCCCTCTGTGCATCCCTGCACCCGGACCCAAATTTGTCGGAAGATGACGAACTTGACGGTGATTTTGTCTCCGACGATCATTTCGAGATTCTTGACGGAGAGGAGGGAGAAGATCTGAGCCAAGTCGGGCGGGTGCGCAGTGATTTCGCCAACAACAACCGCTACGCACCATACTAGACACCCTTGCAGGCCGCCCTTGCCCACCTAGAATCGATCATCGATGATCCATTCCATCCAGAAGCTGATGTCAACGGCAACTTGAACGGAGTCGAGCAAGTCTCGAGCGAACAAGACGAGATCAGGGAATAGCAAACTATAAGTATGTAGTCTCACGAATCTAGTCAGGTCAATCTACTGCCAGAGCATTCACTTTATGGGTTTTAGCTACTTTGAATAGAAAACTTGGTCACCTACTGCATTCTTCAAAATATCGCTTACTCGTTCAACCTGGCGTTGCACACATTAGTATGCTTCTATGACCCTCTCGAGGATCGCCAATTACACGAAAGAGGCTTCTAGTATACTGATCTTCCATAGCATACAATTTCTTCTCGTCAATTTGAATTCCCCTCATGCCCCAGACTTCCAGTACGCAATGTCTCCATCAACCACTAAAATTGACGTCGTATGAACAAAATCGAATCATTATATAAAAAACGAAACTTACTCTCATAAGGCTTGCCTTGCTGTCGCAATTTCCCTGCAGCTTTGACAGCAACTTCGCTGCCATGCTCTTTCAGATCATCGTAGGACATGATTTCACCACAGACAAATTTGTTCTCAAAGTCCGAGCTGAATAACGCTTCAATCGGTAATCAAAGACAATCCTGGTGCAAAGGGACGTACTGAATAACACCAGCAGCCTGCGGTGCCTTTGTACCCCGTCTAATCGTCCATGCCCTAACTTCATCAGGCCCACAGGTAAAGTACCGGATAAGCTGGAAATGCAATTGGTGAGTATAGTGCACGAGAGGGATTCGAGGTCACGTACGTCGAGGGACGCGTAGCCTGCCTGAGTGATCTTGCCCAGAGCACTCTGAGCTGCCTCATTCTGCGCCGCCACTTTATCCTCATCACTGAGCGCAGAAAGACGTTCCTCCAACGCAACGGAAAACGGTATCAAAGGGTCGCCAGGATTGTTGGTATCGATCCATCCCTTGATCTTTGCTAACCTACGAAGATTTGGTGAGTTGTTTACATATTTGTAGTTCTTGCGCACCATTTGTTCTTCTTCCGAGTATAATCTGCTTCGCTCAAATTGACGAGATAAGTGACAGGCTTGGCAGTCAAGAGGGAGAGATTGTTGACAACTTCGATCTATCAATTCGGATCAGTTGTGAGTTTGGCAAGGATGGTAGAGAAATCGATTTCATAGTACACTTGAGGTGTCACTACCCCAGTTTTCATCCGGGAGGGGAGTATGAAACAAATAATCACCTGAAGGAAGGGTCAGTATACTTGGGTCGACAGAAAATAAAGGAGCTGGAAGCTAAAAATCTCAGATTGGACGTCATATCACAGGTATACGGGGCGTTACTCCCACCTCAATGAGCTGGGTTATTCGAGCGCAAAGCTCTTTTTCATCAAAAAAAAAAAAAAAAAGAGGCCACGATTCGTGATGCGCACCTCTTTGTTTGTCCAGTCCCCCTTGCGTACATCCTTGTTGTCAACGGTCAGGGTCTTTAACACCTTTTCAACTGTGGCCTTGTGCGTTTAGTCCGCACGGGATGAAGCCAAACAAGTAGGAGAGAACATACGATTTCCTCCTTTCTAGCCCTATCGGCCAAGCTGTTGTTTCCAAGAGCCCGTCCACCTCTTTTGAGACCCTCTAATTGTTTTTCCACCCATTCTATATCCTTCAACCTTAATTCTGTTTGAATGATCTCCATGTCTCGCAGAGGGTTGACGTCACCCTCGACGTGGATGACTTCAGCATCATCGAAGGCTCGAACCACTTGAAAGATCCCGTCCACGGCACGAACGTGTGATAAGAAGGCGTTACCCAGTCCTGCGCCAGTGGATGCGCCCTGATTTTGATTCAGACGAGACTAGGCGGAATGCGCTGCAGTACGTACGGCGGTCAACCCGGCAATATCGATGCATGTGAGGAAAGCCGGAACACGAGAGGCTGGCTTGTATAGATCGCAAAGCCATTCAAATCGTACGTCGGGGACAGGGATACGCGCTTCCTCTGGATTTATCGTCGCATAAGGGAAGTTGGCGGCCTTGCCGAGATCTATGCAAGCTGAGTGGGATATATAAGCAAGTAGAAGTGTACGGACCTGTTTTCGAGAGTACATTGAAAAAGGATGACTTTCCGACGTTGGGCAGACCTTGTACGATCGACATGGATTTCGCAGTAAACATAGAAGTCAAGTGAACGCACCGACGATACCGATCTTGAGGTTGTTGCTTGGGCGACCCAGCAAAACCTTTTTTTCCTGAGCGGCGGCCTTTTTTGGAGGCATTCTCCTCGTCTTTGCCTGTGATGTCGCCGAGACAGAGAATGACCGTGTAGTAAGAAAAAGGAAACGAAATCGATCAATCCGAGTCATCTCCAAAAAAAAAAAAAAGGATAGAGAAACAATATTTATTTATTTTTGTTTTATTTTATACTTGTCTGCCGGCCCGCCGAATTACACAAAGTGACCAGGAACTCTCATACGCTCAACCATCCCCGCCGCAGGTGCTCACCGTCCACGACGATGAAGAATCTTTATTGCTTTACGGTTGTACTGCTATTAGCCGTCTTTGTAGGCGCACAGACAGAGACCGTCCTCAACGGGTAAGCCATAAAATACCTATTTCGAACCTAAGCGCGCTGATCTTGCGCAGCGCAGGTGCTACAGTCATCGAGGTCATCTCCACAAACGTTGCTGGACTGCCAGTGACAGAGGTTCTGTAAGTCTCGAAACCCGGTCCACCCTATTTCGTGCTAACGACTGCAGCCAAACAATCGTTGGCTCGAGTACATCGGCAACTCTCACGACTACCCGTCTCACTAGTCTCACCACCTCCAACCCGCTCACGCAGACGACGGCGTTAGCAGTGACCACGACATCACAGATTGGTCCAGTCGGACAGCCAGCCACAACCCCGGCGGTAGCGGGTGGCGAAACGCCTTATACCTATACCACAACCGATGCAAACGGTGATCAGGTGGTCATGCAGGGCGTATTCACTCCCACTGGCCCACAAACCGTACTCCCCGTGCCGACAACCACTGGCTCCATTCTCGGCTACTCGCAGTGGCTATCAATAATCGGAACAAACACAGCCCCAGCCAATGCTGCCCACCGCACATCAACGTCATTGACAACCGGGTGGTACTACTTTGCCGCAACAACTTTTGCTGGCCTCATAGGAGGTGCTTGGTTGATCATATAAAAGTTGTACTGGACAATGTTTTCTGTCGCCATTAGCTGGACACTGATTTGGTTCTCGTGGTTATCTTACCGATACCATATCCATATCCCACATACATTCCATTATTATTTTACTCGTATGATAGCGCGCTCGTTGTGGACTTGCATCCAAACAATAGACGATTAGTTCTCACAAGACGCGACGCTTTCCTATACCAACATGTCAGCGGGTCCGGAACCAAGCACCGACCTCGTCGCCGTCGCATGCGTCGTCGAAGCCTCTCTTCTTCTTGCTTCCGAGTGGTCTCGCATTCTCATCGAATACGTCTATCCACTCCTCAAGCGCCTGAACGAGTTGCACCCTTCCCATCAGGTATTTGGCGTACTGTCCCCAGAATGGCTTTTCTGACACTGTCTCTATAGTTTCGTCTAGCATTCGTGACGTATGGTGCCGCCGACACAAGACCAGCACCTCTGCTCGCCAAGAGGTTCTTTGCTCCCCTGTCCGTAGTCACAAGAGAACTACGCGAAGAGCCCTCGAAGCTTGGTATCGGTCAGACGAACTCGGGAGGTAGTCGAGGGATGTCTGCGCTAGAAGGATTGGTAGCTGCTATCGAGGTGGGTCACCATTTGCTTTGGAATACGGTTCTGGCTACATACGTCGCAAAAGCTGTTCGACATCCTTATGGCGTCCACCAATTCCGCTGCCAACCATGCGCAAACGCAATCACCACAGAAGGAGGGCCGATCTTTGATAGCTCATCTCCTGCATATTGTGGCTTCTCCACCCGATAACGTTCAAAGACCTCAATGGAACACTTTGCAACATCTAGATTCCGTGAATTGGGATTCTATTCCTGCAGAACTCAGAAAGGTGAGCAACATTGCACGGGCTTGCCCAGTGTGAAACAAGCCAAACATTTTCCAGAGAAAGATCAATTTGAGCCTCATCAGCCTCAGGAGAATACCTCAGTTTCAAGACCTTCATTCATCGGTTCGTCTCCGTTCCTTTTTTCAGTCCTGTAGTTACCACCTCTCGCCTAGTAGGTAGCAGGCTCCGGAGTTCAATCCCCGTGGTTCAATGTACACGCACCACATATCCTGTTACTTGCAGGTTTCCCTACACCTCAGAAGACCGGTGAGTTAACGTCCGCGAGACCACACATGGCAGATTCTTACAGGATCAAAGGCACCAAGCGTCAGACTGATACCCTACTCTCTGATCAAAGCTCGGACACGAAGCGACAGAAAGTCGTTGCAGACACCATCTCAAAAACATCATCCGCATCTCCTGCTCTCCCTTCCGCACGTATACCTCAGAATCAACGTCCCCAACAACAGGTGCCCTCACAAGTCGCACCACCGCCACCCACGACTGTTTCTGGTCAGAATCCGCCTTCGGCCCAACTTGTCCAGGCCACCATCTCTGCACCTACATCCACCCCCGCATCCTCTACCTCTCCTTCCGGCCCACCTCCACCTTCCAGTTCCTCCATCAATCCTGACATCCTCGATCAAGTCGTGACTCCAACAGGGGTCAAATTTGGACAGATGATGGATCGTCTCAAGGGGGTAGAAAGAGAAATCTTGGTCATAGATTCACAAATAACCGATGCACAGAATGCTGGTCAGGCAGCGATCTTGGCTGGACTTCAAAAAGACCGAAATCCCAAGGTTCTTCTTAAAGAACAAATCAAATCAGTACTCAGGCAACACTATCAAAAGGTCATTGCAAAAGAGGCACCGAATGTGCAAACTGGATCCGCTGGACCAGCTCTTCCGGATGGATCGGGAGAGACAGGTCCGTCTGCCCAGCCTCATCCACCGAACGGAACAGGTGCATCAAGTGAACGGCCAATAGGTTCCACGGTGGAGGAACACAAACCCGTGATTTCTGACTCGCAAATTTTGCAATTCTGGCAATCCCGTGGTGGTACGATATCCGCGACGAACGGCAGTAACCAACTAGCGGGTCCCAGTCAAGTACAGTCGCACTCAGCTATGACTCCCGAGGTTGCCGCTCAGATGCAAAAACTGATCGAGAAAAAGGGTATTCGACCGCAAAATTTTGGATCAACCACGCCATCGTCTGGGACAACATCTCCCGAAACAGGTGGTCACCCCAATGCGACAAACAATCAACCTATCCAAGTACCCAATGCTACGTGGCAGGGGACCTTCTCGTGGACCTTCCCTAAGCTCAGCGGCCAGGCAGCAGTTACATTGCAAATACATGTAGTTGGAGTCTTTGCTTCAGCTAATGATGTGTAGGTCACTCACACCTATTGCTTGAGTATGGTCTCAACAGTCCTTGCAGTCGTACAGACACTTGGCCAAGGAACTTGACCTTGAACCCCTGCAAGGAGCCCGTGAAAGACCAGGCGGAGCTCTCGCTTTGGGTCAGGCGTCATCAACCTCACGCTCATTTGATGCAATTTAGACCTAGTCCTCTTGCTCTTGACGGTTCTGTAAATGAGCAGAAGTTTAGTGCGGTCTACAAGTTTATGACTGATCGTCGTATTGTATGTATCCTTCCTAATGTGTCATTTCCGATTTATTCACTCGAGCTACAGTGCGCATATACAGGATGGCGACTGCCATCGGGAAAATTTTTGTACAACATCTTTATTTTCCCTATGCGAAATAGTTTCGCAGGGGCCGTGTTCCCTGAGGGCATCCCAGATCTTCCCGGAAGTGGGAACACATTGGATGTTCCATCCTCAGTTGAGGAAGTAAAGCCTCATCCATTGAGTGGCACAATCCCTCCAGCATTGCTAGCTCGCTTGCAAGGTCTCGATCCAGCAAAACAAACGCAATTTCTGACGCAATTTATGCGGGCACAGCAAGATCACATGCGGCGACAGCAGTTGCAGCAGGCTCATAACGCTTCAAGTCAGGCTTTAAACCCGCTTGGGATGTCCATGGGCTCCAACCCATACGGCACAGTTGCGAATATACCCGCAAACTTACATGTAAGAATCCTTTGGGTTGTCTTGGGATGCTATACTGACGATCTTCGTACGAAGCCAAACGTTAATGGACCTATGAACGCTGGAGCGTATAATACGGGAGGTGGGACTGTGAACTATGAGATGCTGCAATCATTCATGCAGCGAAGTGCGGAGGGATCTACTTCGCAAGGAATGAACTCAGGGTAGATGCCATGGCTTAAATTCCTGCCTGCTTGACTGTTATGCATGGATATCACTGTACAGTTTCTACTTTACATTTGCATTGCTTATTGAACATTGTATCTTGACGAATTAATGTTATGTTATGTTTGAGAAGTGTTGAATGCCCCTTCAGTCCCTTGGATCTTTTCGTGATCTGCCAAATTGGCCTGTGCCTCGTATACAGTTATGACAGGATTACTCTTTCGCTGGGTGTAACATGAGATCAGTGAATACAATTTAACGAGATTCTGCGTACTTGAGTCCAGTGTCCGAGAAATCCAATGTAATACACTCGTGTCGACTCGGCTCCCTGATTTGACGGGATGAACAAGGTCACGCAGGTTACGTTGGTGAATTTTGTCGCCCTGATCGCGATGGCCATTAAGACAAGTTCGAACGCTCGATGCAGACTTGCCTGACAGCATATTCGCCTACCTCTCGTCCAACTGCGACTTCAAATTCTTGTGTCGGGCTCTTGTCTGAAACATCGTCAAAGTCCAAGCTTGGCTCATTTGCAAACTGGAAAGTAGGGAAGCGGCAGTCACGTGTACAGCAAAACGCGATTAAACACCAGGAACCGCCGCACTCTGGGAACTACATACCAAGACAATTTTTTGCGGGGTCTGATCACTGGGGCCAGCTTTTAGAAGGAGTGATCGAAGTTTGACTGAACCGGTAAACGGGACGCGAATGATCCTCCATGAAGAAACCATTCAGCACTGGTCCAGATGATTTTGATATTATTGTACGGGAATCTCTCACAATTGTTCGTCTGCATCAGATTCCAAATACTACGATAGACTCAGTGGATGAGTGTAATGATGAGATTTCCTGTCGCATACCACTTGTTCATTCGTGCGCTGGTGCCATGGCTTAATGACGCTTGATCCTGGTCCCGTCGCATTTAACGCGACGACATGGGGGCGATCGATATAGGGGAATAGGTTGTCGTTGGGACCAGTGTCTTCGTTGTCGTGGTCATGGTCATGGCTTTCGTGGCCACAACCTTCGTTGTCGTGGTGATGATGATCGGGCATGTTGCCCTTGGAACTTGTTGTTGTCAGATTACACTGTAGACCTGACCCAAACCCCATGCTAAGGTTATGGTTATGTGCGCTGTTGGATTTCTCACGTAGTCCCTAACCGCGCGTCCACTACTTACCGTCAACCTTGATATACCTGATAGACCGCCAGGTACTTTTGTGAGTATTGACACCACTTTGACGCTGCATTTTCCATGCCATACAGATGATGCACTCATGTAATTTGCGTTCGATTCACGAGCCTTGTTCCAAAAGATGTGCTTGCCTGCTCATCCTGAGGCCCGTGGGCTGAGACAACTTGTATTTTCCTGATTTTTTTTTTTCATCTCTACGAGGTTTTGTTCCCAGTATTCACGATCCATTTTTTTCCAGTCTCCACGTCGCAGGTGGCAAATCAGCGTCGCATCTGGTGGATTTCAGAACACGGGACCACCTGTTAGTGTGATGTCCTCCGTAGCGACCGAGGTCTTAAGGTTGATACATCGTTCCGTAGCTTTATACACAGAACAAACTCGTTTCAATGTCTGATACCCCTCCGTCCCCACCTTCCGGGGATGCTACTTTCCCTGCGGTCCAACCGTCGGATTTCAAGGTATACAAAGCACCCACCTCTTCCAATAGCTCTTCGCGTGCGTCTGCGGATCCTGGATCATATTTCTCCCCACTTATGCTTCGAGTCTGAAGTAGGAGAATTGCCAGAGTCATACTTCACTCCGACTGCGGCTGATCTCAAGGCTGCACAAGCTACTCTGACTGCGCGCACACAGACATTGGTTAATGCCCCATTACAGTTACGAGCTTCAAGGGAGGCCGCAGAGAGGGCGAAAAAAGATAAATGGCCGAACGTCAGTTTCATATCTGTCTTGCTGAATCAATCATCCTGATGGAGCTAAAATGCTGAGATTCATGCAGACAACGATTCGTGTCAGATTTAGCGATCGTACTCAACTAGAGAAAACGTTTCCGTCGTCGGATAAAATCCGTTCTGTCTATGCCTTTGTTCGCTCGTCGCTCCGTGATGACGTGAAATCGATTAAATTCATATTATGTTCGTGAACCAACCATCGCTCGAATGCTTTCTAATGAACGTTGTTTCGTTCAGATCAGTCTCCACCCAAACGTGATCTCAAAGTTTCTGATCCAAAGGTCAGGGACTTGACTCTAGTCGAACTTCAACTAGCACCATCCTCTGTGCTCTTACTCAGATTCGAGGAAGAATCTCTTAATAGTTTGTCTCTTGAGCTAGGCCATGGTACAATTGTGTTGATTGGATCTAGGAAGTGATGTGCCTGCGCCATTGTTGTCAACTATTGCTGCGCAAGCGACCGAGCTACCAAAACCACCAATTTTTGAGGAGGTAGAAGCCCCAAAGTCGGAGACATCGTCAAGCCCAGGCATGCCAAGTACTCGGTCGGAGAAGAAGATACCCAAGTGGCTCAAAGCTGGTCTGAGTAAGTAGATGTGGTTTTATGGCTATCTTATAGTTGCTGGATGATCTTATTAGGGAAGTGAGGTACAATTCATTTTCTCCAATCCCAAATAAACTGTATTATGCGAGCACCAAAGCAATTTGTGATTCATGCTGATCTGTTGCATTTAATATTTGTACCATTGTTGTCTTAGTAGACTGGAAATTGTGGATCCACATATTTTGTCCATGCGCGTAACCCTCCGATAACGTCCTTCACATCAAATAATGGATTCACTTCACGAAGCGCTTCCGCTGCAATTTGTGAGTCGTTTCCGAGTCGACATAAAACGACAACCTTCGACGTGACATCGGGTGGTACGTGGGCAGAAGGGTCTGCGAGCAGCTGTGGCAGCGGAATGCCTACATGAAATTTATGAATGACGCAGAAAGGGTAATGGATTTGAGTTTACTTAGTGAACCCGGTAAACGGCATATCCCAAACTCGGTCTTGGGTCGAACATCAAGTAATATACATTGTTCCTGTGATTCCAATCTTTGTTGTAACTCCTGGAAATAGTTGAGATCACTCTTTCAAGTTGTGGTGCGGAGTTGAACAATTTACTTGAGCGGAGATGCGGTCACCAACGTTTCCTGGAGTTAAACCCTTTGCTTGCCAATCGGGATGGGGTCCCCCACAGAATGCGACGTAGTCAGTCTCGTGAATGGTACCCAATCTCTGCTCATCTATCCCACAGGCAACACACGTTGGTTTCCTTGCCCTCAGCTTGATGGTCCGAAACGGTGGCATTGACATGGCGGAGAATAACAAAAGGGAGGAATTACCATCTGTGCCAATGACTTGTCCCAGGAGAACGGATATCAAAAGGTACTGCACACACCATGCAAACCAGCGAGGATCTTGATGGTTTCCAACGCTTGCATGACACCGATGACGCCGGTAACAGCACCGAGGATACCTAACTCTTCACAAGTCCCAGACGTCTCTGGAGCAGGAGGTTTGGGAAATATGCAGCGATAACAAGGTCCCGAATTGCCGAGGTTGTAAATACAGAGCTGACCTTCGTACTTTTGGGCGGCACCACTGACTAGAGGCTTTCCAAGTCGAACGGCGGTGTCAGATAACAGGTACCTAGTCGGCACGTTGTCTGTACAGTCGAGAATTATATCGTATGGCTGCAAGAGTGTCATTGCATTTGAGGAATTTATTGCCTCGTTGATGGGTTCCACTCGAATCGTCGAGTTAATTCTAGGGGATATCGCATCTAGAACGAAAGCAAGGATCGAGCCTGCAATTCCTCACTTTGTGACGGCGGCAGCGGCCGAAAGTACTTTGGATATGCCGATCGTCTCTTCATTATGGAGTACTTGTCTTTGTATGTTGGAAAGTTCGACGTTGTCATGATCAATAATAGCTATTCGTCCTGGTTTCGGCTGGTAATTGCGCTGATACTTTGATGAAGAGGAAATGCTTGCCAACACCAGCAGCGGCGAGGTACTGGAGTGCAGGGCATCCTAGACCTCCCGCACCAATAACAGCTACCGATGCGCGCTGCAGCTTAATTTGACCTAGGAGCGCGTGAATACCCGAACAATGGAAGAAAGCGCGTAAAAGACCTTGTAGGCCAAAGTTGTCCAGTATCATTTGCCGTCCATAGCGAGGGTAGTCGTCAATCCGGGCTAGTCTCGACGAGCTTGTATCGTCCATCAAAGTCATATCGGTCGGTAGGGTCCGATCTCTGATAATGATTGTGACAGTGAGTGGAGCGCTACATCCTACTAGTAACGCATCACATAGTATGTATACTACCGGGGCGGCTTGTACGGTCTATGATACCTAGTTTTCACTGGGCTTCAAGTTCGACCAACATGGCCACACTCACTAGCAACCCACGCAACGACGTACAAAATGCCACCAATCCAGCACCGTCTGCAGCAGCTAATATGCCCAAGGATGGCTTGCCAATGATGCACCAAAGTTTGCACCCATAATGCTTGCCACCGAGAATGATCATCCAGAGACTGAGGCATATTCTAGGCCGTCTACCGCCCATCCTTCCATGGCCAGACATCGGTCGCATTGCCAAGTGGTCTGTTTCCTCGTATAAATTTGGCTTTGGTGCCGAGTGCTTAAGAGATGGTGATCCGGACACTTTCTGGCAGTCAGTACACTCTCGCTGCTCGACTCAATCAATCACCGCATAGTCTGAGCTTCGAGTTAGTTCCGATGGTCCCCAACCTCACTTCATCACTATCGAGTTCCCCCGTAAAGTCGCAATTCAGGTAGATCTGATTCCTTCCCTTCCCTTCTGAAGACCTTATATGCGGCTGCTCAGAAAATCAGCATATATCTCAGTTGGCCACAAGACGACTCTTATACGCCATCAACCTTGGCAATTCGTGCCGGAACTGGTCCAAGTGACCTCCAAGACGTCCGGGTAGCGACCCTTGACAAGCCTGATGGCTGGATCACCTTTGATGTGTCGTCAGAGCTAAGCGAAGACGGAACAACCTAGTGGGCTTTTCGATTAACTGGATTGTTGTTGCTTAACCCGCTGTCTTCCAGCAAGCCGGTCCATGCATACGTACTCCAAATCATTGTTGTAGCAAACCACATGAGTGGCAAAGACACCCATATCCGCGGGTTAAAAATTCTGGGACCTATCGAGTGCGTGATTCCACTATTAGCTGGTCAAGTCAGGGGCTTGATTGTTTGAGATCCATTAGGGACAATGTCACAGATGATGATCCATTCCCCTTCACGTCTCCTGCATTCAAGGTGTATGAAACAATTCGATAAATAGATTATCCCTACCCGCATTACCCGTGTGTTCTACTATGTAATACTGCCCACAATATCATTCGCGAGGGCGGCTAACCGTGGTAGCGAACAGTAATAGGTCAACGGAAGTTAATCATGGAGTCCTCCGCTATTTACTATGTTGGTATGATGGGACGTGCTGGAGTCCTGCATACTGTCCAAGCACGGTCGGGGTGGTTGTTCCCCGTATATGGGAGTATGACGTGTGAGCATGTCCATTGTAGTATGGTTGAACCCCATGCGCATGAAGCGGCGGACCACCATTTACTGGGTACGCATTGGTTGTGCGAGGATACGGCGAAGGATGCCACTGCTCATGGACATGGGTGGGCGAGTGCGTTATTGCTTGTGGCTGAAGACAAGGAAAGGTAAGACATATATTCATGAAACGCCGTTGGAAGGCTCACGTGGGTGGTAGATTGGTATGGTGTTATCCCGGTCGCTGGGACCGTTTGGGGCGTAATAGTGTACCGTGTGTGCTGAGGAGGATTGACATCTTGGAGCGAGTACGTTGGTCGAGAGGTCGAGAATCCACCTTGCTGGGGCTGATAATGTGCAAATGTCACGCCCGTCGGGCGTGTTTGAGAAGTGTGGGAATGGGTCGAAGGAGAAGGAACGGTTGTCCGGAGGCCAGAGTGGTCACACGAGTATCTTGCGTTGGGTGATGAATCTTGGTGGTAACCACTATTGGAGTAGCTTCTGAGATGGTTTTGTGGTGGGACGGAAGGAACCTGAGCACTGGAAGCTTGCCCCCTCTGGCTGCTCGCTCCAAACGAGAGGAAGCTGGATGACGAATTCTTGGAACCTATCAGACAGCATTGTCGACAAATAAAATCCTCAATGTCCCAATTACGTTTTGGACGTCCAGCTGCCGTGTCTTGCTTGTCATGGCAGACAATATGTTGCCACTTTCCACATATACCACAACACAAGAGGGGAACACCATCGTCCTTGCAGGCATGACTCGTCAGGAATAAACTAAGCTCCATGATGAACTGCTCACCTGGTTAAAACTCCTCCGCCCACAAACCTCACAATCAAGCTCCCAGATCTCAACAGGACCGCGAGACCCACTCCCTGTGCCATTCATCGGGACGGCGCTCAGAGTGACAGCAGCTTCACTTTGTCCGAGTGGTGGCAAGTTGGGGCTTGCTTCATCCTGGATAATGTCCACAGAGGCATCGGGCCTACATGCTGGAGTTAGAATATCAAGCGTGAAACATCAACAATGACCAAACTTTGACTCTGCCTCGCACGTCTCAGCTGATTGCTGCTCCCGAGACTCGCGCTCCTTCCGACGCTGTTCTCGCGCATTCTCCCTCCTTAGCCTCTCGGTTTGTTCTCTTTGCTGACGAGCTTCTAGTCTCCGTGTTCGACCCATTTTCTCTTCCTCCTCCAAGCGTTTCCTCATTGCTGCACGTTCTTCTTCCTTTTCGGACTCCTTCATGGCGATTCTGGATGAGCGCTTGCGGTGCACCACAGCTTCTTCCATTCTTCGTTGTTTCTCGGCTTCCTTGCAGGAGATAAAGGAGACAATGGATTTAAATGAAAATAAGACATACTCTCAGTTCAGCGGTAACCATAGGCACGACACTGTGCGACAATACTTTGTGAAGCGCCTTTTCTGCGTAATGTGTTGCTTTCTCGAACTGCCGTCCAATACTTTCCCATTCCTCAAGAGTCACACATATCTACTTGGACAGGTCAGTGAATGTCCGATGAAGCATACCAGGTTCTACTAACCGTTTCCCACTCGACGAAGTCATCAGGAGGGAATGGCGTAACGGACGGGTCGATGACTTTTGCTTCCCCATCCTGCTGATCTTCAATTTCCGTGTCTGCATCTTTTTCTGCTAATGTGGGGTCCTTTTCCTCCGTATCCACCACCGGTCTCTCTTGAAAATCTCGTTCTGCCCCCACTGTGTCATCTTCTCCGTCACTGAGTTCAGTGAGCTCACTGATCGAGCTATCCTCGCTTTCTAAACCAGTTCTCATCTTTTTCTTGCTGGCCGGCGAGGGACCAGAAGGTGGATCCTTAGCATATACCTGATGGGTGTCGCTCGCAGCCAACCATTCATCAGGAACCGCTTGCCATTCGTCATCTTCAACTGCTGTACCCCGCAATCGCGCGCTAACCCTTACGCCGGTGGGTTTGCGAGGGCTCGTGGATGTAGTCCTTAAGTGGGAACCGGCCATCTGGCGCTGAAAGTGGGCAATATCTCTTGCTTGTGCATCCAATCGTTGATTTGCCCGTGTTTTTGCGGCACGGCCCACTCTGAGATTTGGAGATGGTTGTAATCGTGCCCTGCCACGAGTGGATCGTGCGGCAGATGATTGCCTAACGGCCTCCAAATTCGGATCGATCCGCTGACGTTTGACTGTTGGTGACTGCGGTTGCTTCTTGGTGATATTCCCGGAATTTCCACCTGGCTTCCGTTTCCGCTTCAGGTTCGGTTTGGGTGGTTCTCGCTGGATCCAAAGGCGGTCACCTGCTTGCGACATTAAGTGGTATTGTTAACAAGATGCAACATGAACATACCACCAATAAGCCAGTATGCATTTTTCTTGGCATCATATCCAATGGGTTCAATTCGCTATATTTTACGACAAGCAATTCGTTAGGGGAAGAGGATGAAAGGTATTTGTACTTTTGACATACCCATGTGGCATCATCATCATCATCTTTCATCTGCTGGCGTAGTCTGTGTGGGTTCTGAAATTGCCATTCCGCCAAAGTATGTAAAGATTCGAGCTTGGCGAGCATCGAGAGGTCTAACCAATCCAACTGTTTCTCTGGCGCCTCTAGAGCTTGTGAAGAAGCATCCTCTTCCTCGACCTTTGCAGCGGAAAGGTGCATTGGGTCTTCAACCGAACTTTCCACGGGAACTACGTTACAAGAAGGAGCAGTAGACAAATCGCGCTCCAAGGATTCATTCTCGCGCTTTGCTTCGTCGACGGGGACCTCAGAGAGGGCACCGGGAGGTGCTGTGGATGCCCGCGAGGACTCGATGATGGAGTGTTGGGAACGAACCATGAGGCCGATGGGGCTAGCCTCCGGGT
Organism: Hemileccinum rubropunctum; assembly: GCA_038089535.1. Lineage (NCBI taxonomy): Eukaryota > Fungi > Basidiomycota > Agaricomycetes > Boletales > Boletaceae > Hemileccinum > Hemileccinum rubropunctum. Next base: position 87,417 of record JBBPLC010000079.1, read on the forward strand.
CTCTCCTTTGATACTGGCGTCGCAAAACGTTCTGCCAGCTATCAGTCCTGGATATACCCATCAATCAGAGATGTTCGGTAAAAGGGAGGAGGGTTGGGTGAAAAGATACACACGTTATCTTCCTGTCTTGGGTGAGAGTCACGAGCAAGCGTTGCATAGTGCGAGACAAAACCCGGTTCGTTGAGTGGACTAGATCGTTTTCGACGTCCTATGGACAAAGGAAGACATGGTGTGAGTGTCAAGAATTTATGATGAAATTCGGACTTACTGTGAGAGCAACGTCACTCATGGCGAGGAGAGGACTGAACGTGAAGAAGAATTGCGAAAAGGCGGCCCATTTCCAATGGCGACGGAGCTGGTGAATGTTAGAATCGTAAGGGGTCTCTAGTTGTTGGGGAGGTGCGGGAGCTTGAGGAGTCGCAGTGGAGATGACCGTGCGGGTAGAGGTGCGGCGAGGCATACGCGCAGCCAAGTAAGCCGTATAAAAAAGGTCGGAGATCTACCGGCAGGTTTGGACCAAGCGGGACTTGGAAGACGCAATATCTGGGCAGTTGCGATAAGGCGATAATGCAACAAATCAATACAGTCTCTGAGCACCGAAACTTGACCGGACTGCTGAGACGGGCTCGCTGAAGTATCGTCACCAGGGCTGGCTTGTTCGACTCTGGGCTTCAACTATGATTCGACTTGAGTTCGGACAAACTTCTCTTGCAAATTTTTATCACAAATCTTACGTCATAAATGTACTATTCAAAGCATACTTTAACACAAAAACTAGACCCTATCGACAATTTCAACCTGCTTCTTCAGCCGCTTCCGTTTCCTCGCTTTGGCTCCTTTGGACATACGACGGATCGCGGGTACTTGGTATCTGTCTCATCTTCAGCACCGCTTACACCGCTAGGACGCGTCGTGCAACTCACGTTTCTTGTTTCTCGCAGCGGTGCGCGATGGCCTCGACAGAGAGTGTGATCTTCATGTGCGGCACGAACGACTGCTTCGAGCTATTATAGCATGAGTCAACGACTCCGGTACCAGAGGCACCATGTCACGCACTGTGAATGACCATCCAGCGCCAGTTGCAGCGCGTCCCTCCGATCTTGGCCTTCCTCCGCTGGGATCTTGTCTCGTTGCTCGAATAGGAGTTGATTATACTGATGCAGCCCCGAAACATCGCCTGTAGAAGCGTCCCGTCCTTTCAAGTACTCACGCTTGATGATCTCAACAACGGAGATCAGACGTGCAATAGTGGAAGCGGAGACATCCGCTGGAGCCGAATAAAGAGCAAGTGGTCTGTCGGGTTGGCTCTTTGCTAGCGTTTGCATACTCGAGTGTCTCGTGAGCAATAGAACGCACTTTGAAAAAATCTAGCGCGTGCTTGACCCAAACACGAAGTTTACCGTGTCTGGTAATGCGAATCGAATCTTGTGTATTGGCCTCCTCACCAGATCGAGTCGCAGCAAGCTCAGTAACTTGGTCGATGTCCATCGATCGACTGCAATGCAGCAGACTACCGTGGCGTGGGAAAGCGCAGACTGTTGTATTAACGTTTCAATATCCACGTGCTCTACGCTACCGAACTACCATAGTTCTGCCGCTATAATCGCGTCAGGATAGCCCAGGTAACTCGATCTCAATGAATGAACTTACGTGACGGTCTTTCTTTCAGTAGCCGCTACCTCTGTCTTGGCGCGGTTGAGGATCTTCTGAAACTCTGCCACACGGTGACGCATGCGGGAGTGCATGTACGCCTTGGAGCATTTGATGTGATAGTGAAGGTAGTCGCGGAACAACTGGATGTGCGAGATCGTGTTGTATGACACATCAGCCTTGGCAAAGTGGCGAGGAAAGAGCACAAAGGTGACATATCCAATGTCTTCAGAATTGCGGAGGCCGGGCACATCTCGAATTTCGAGAGGGGGGTCACGATTCGTATACAGTACTTGGGGGGCGTTCTGGATACTGGGCTGACGTCGAGCATCAACGAATTCCTGGTTGCGACGTCAGGGGAATTTTGTTCGAGTCCAATTCGAGCAACTTACCTGCAAAAACACTTTACCAAATATCCTGTCCGTTTCCTCTCGGAAGACGGTCGAGAATATGACTGTTACTCGATCTGGGGATGCTCGAATGTATATGGCCTCCTCATCACGGTAGTGGATTTGCATCAGATCCCCTAGAGCGCCTCCAGAGGCTTCTAGTTCCTTCTGTTGACGGAAAGCTAATTCAAATGGGGCTGCCAGGGCGTTCCGCTTCAAGAGGGCGATAGATTTGATGAGTGCATCCCGACTCGCTGCGGCCTATCAGTCAGATTCGCAGTTGGTACCCCAAGCACACACCTTCATCGCCCGGGAGTTGCTCAAGATCAATATCGAGACTGATATGGTATTCCGGTTCAGTCTGGGCCTTAATCAGGGTACCGTATTCCCGTCCCAGTACGTCAAGTGCACCGTATGCTACGAGCTCGTCCCAACAACGGATGTTCATCGAAAGTTGGACCACCGTCTTTTTGTCTGGTGTTGACAAATGGAACCTGACTCCATCGAAATCTACGAACAGGACATCGAGAGACGAGGGCCTTGGGATCCATCATTTAGTGCGATAGCCATGGTAACGTACAGATCGTTGACCCACTTAACGGCTTTGTCTGCCAAGGCTGTTTGTATGATAACATTATGAGACTGCGGTCATGTTAGCTCCGTTGAACGATGCGGAGAGATCGTGCCCTACCTCGAGGAGGATCATTGGTGTTGATGACAAAGTATATGCGTGGGAATAGCTGATATCTGCTTGTGTTATTTCCCTCGACAGCTTTTCAGGCGTTCACCAACGTACCAGATACACTTCAAAGTATCGCAAAAAAGCCTTCATTTGCAACCATGGGTAAGCCAGTTTACTTGCTGCGACAACTATATAACTCACCCCCAAATAGCGCCCAAAAAATCCAAGGCACCCAAGATGTCTCTCAACGAGTTTCTAGCAGATGGAAGTACGCATAATTTTTTGTACACTTGTCCATTCTCTGGTTAATCTCGCAAACAGCTTTTACCGGCTCGTGGGCAGATGAAATGGACGCACTTCCTACTGGCCGTAAGGACTTCTTGCGTCATTAGCTAAACTCTCTCATCATGTTAACTTCGTCCAGCCTCGATTAAGACGGACGAAGACAGGCTACCACGCCCCGGCGATCGCTTTGGTAGGCGTGATGAGTTTGGATCCTCTCGACGTACGTTTGGTCTTGGATCTGTCCGTGTCCTGCCGATTCACGCCTCTGCGCAGCTGATCGTCCGTTCCCTTCCGTGAGAGAAGAGGTTCCATTGCCATCCCAACCGCCTTATACCGCGTTCATCGGGAATCTTGCCTTCGATATCACAGAAAACGAACTGGCTAGTTTTTTTACTCCTCATCAGGTTTGTGGTTTACTCCATTGAACTCCGCAATATACAAAGTACACATAGGCCAAGTCCATCAAAATAATCAAAGACCGCGATGACAAACCCAAGGGTTTTGGTTATGTCGAATTCACAGAACTGGATGCTTTAAAGGATGCATTGTCGAAGTCAGGATACGTTAGTTGTCCCCTGTTCTCTTGAATAAATACACTGATTGACACCTTTATCAGAGTCTATCAGGTCGTACCATTCGAGTGAGTGTTGCCGAACCCCGTGAGTATTTGTCAGATTTACATCCAAGATATTCACCCCTTCGTCAGCCAAGGAAAAGTCTGGATTTAGCGCTACTATCCCGGAGGAGGATTCCAAATTTTCTGGGAACTGGCGTCGGGAGGTTCCCCTTCCGTCCTTTGGAG